>JANZXR010000171.1:36090736-36115862 GCA_027575705.1 Erythroxylum echinodendron
AAAATTATAATTCATTGTCCTGATTTTAATGTCATTAGTCTCTGTTGTACCAGGTAAATCAGATACCGGGTGTTACACTCTAATAGATGTATCATTTGAAGAAGTGTTTTTGAATCCTTAAATCGCCTATTTTTATCCTGTAAAACACTCTTTGGTCATTTGTAATATTATACAGACACAGTAGTTCCTTAGAGATTTCAATTTTAAGCATCAAGCTATCTTTAACAAGATTATTGTTTTATCTTATATGAGATCTAAAGCTACATGTTTCATTGCCTTAGGATGTACTATGTACACCATATAGAATGATTTCCAGAATCTTTAAGAACTTAGAAATAACAAGTTTCCAAGCGGTCGGGGAACTTATGACTTAATTAAGGAAAAAGCTCCTAATACATAATCTCACTTTATAAGCTGCATGTTTGGAATAATGCAATGTAGTAACTAGTTTGGGAACTAGCTCTAGAATGAATTAACCTATACAAGGTTGTGTTGAATATTTTTTCTTTATAAGTCATGTTTGCAAGTGCAATTTGGTTTTAAGCTTGTAATCCCCAATCCTAGGTTCATTCTTATTTGATGTTATTTTCATCTTCAAGAAAAATAAACTAAATTAAGGTAAACTATTGTGTATTTAAATGTTCTTATCAAATGTTTATGGATCTAATTCTAGCTCTTAAATTATATGTATTACATTAATAATAAAATTTATACTATGATAAATATTTGTTTTAAAAATAAAAATTATTAATAAAATTTAAAATATTCTTAATGTACTTTAGTCCTTTTCAAACCAAATTTTTTTACCAATTTGACTGAGAAACGAGCTGGATTGGAAAACACCCAATCCGGTTCTGAATCAGTTTGTCCGATTTTAACTAATAGCAAAGGGCCATTAAATTGCACCATCTTCTTTCTATCTTTTTTCTCTGTAAAACCAAAAACTATAGCAAAGAAAGCTAAATTATGGTTATCTAGTTGAAGTTCAAACCAAACAAATGGTAAGTTTAGAACCAAATTCAAAACAACAAAAATACAACCACCAAATTCAAAGTCTCCAATAAAATTATAGCAAGAAGCCACAAAGACATAAACAGTACATCAAATCCAAAACTAGTAAACCACATTGTTCATACTACAAATTCAAACCAAATAAAACATGCAAAAAATAACAAATCCTTCTTCATTAAACTCTTCATATCCTACTTTTCATGTCCCAAAAGACTCCATGATCTGAGGAAAAAAAACAAAAAATGACACAAGTTAGCTAACATATATGTAACATTCAAAACTTAATTTAATAAATTAGAATAAAGTAATGATTTTTTTGAAACAATGACTTTTTTGTCTTTTTTAAATTTGGATCGGATAATTTTAATCGATTTTAAATGTTCGGTGTTGACTAATTTTAAAAATTCGAACATTTTGTCCGATTAGGTCAACCTAGATCCAGATTTGATTTTAATTCAAATAAAAGTCAGTCAACTCGATTTAAATTCGGTCAAAAAAATTCAAACCTTGATTTTTTCTAGATCGGACAGGGTCAAGTTATTGATTCAGATGAAATTTTGTCAGACCTAACTTTAATCACTTTAAATTTGTGAACGATAAATATCTTTTGATAATATAAAATGAAATTTATACATTTATGAATTTCAAGCATGTAAAAAAGCATCAAGTAATCTTAATTCATATATGGATATCTATAAATGTTAAAGCATGTAATAACTAAATGAGATTAAATATCATAAAGAGTGACTTGAATCTACTTTCTATATATATTTAAACGGATTAAATTTGTTCGACTCATGTGATTTGACATATTATCAATATACCTCTTGACTTCATAAAACTATTAATAATTCTCTTATAGTTTTGATTTATAACACTTGTACCCTTTGTCATCAACTTTCGCTAAAAACTCTAATTGTAGACTCCAAAATTGCGTTGTTTTTAATAAGTGGCACTACACATGGGATTACATGATGTTATTTTAAGGTTTTCATTTAGAGTTTATAACGAAAGTTGATAGTAGGGAGATATGTGTTATAAAACCAAAATTAATAAATTTTACTCTCTTTAAACAAAAGTTATTTCACAATGATATTATGAAATGAAAAGCTTATGAGTTTTTACTCCTCCTTTGTATTTTTATTTATATCATGACAAAAAATATTAGGTTTTTGATGCTTTTTAGATAAATGGATAAAACTTTCAACCAATCTAATTTTTAATATTTTTATTGTATATGATACCAAGCAATTATTAAATATATTAATATTTTTGTCAGTATAATTAATTTTTTTGTACTGACAAATTTTTTTTATACCAAGCAATATTTTTATATCGGTGAAAATATAGATATTAATTAAATTTTTTGGTTACTTTTAGAGGCAGGTTCGAGGTCCATATAACCCTTTTAATTTTCTTCCGCTGTTATGACTTATGTAAATTGGTAAGAATTTCACCCAATCTGATTCTTAATGTTAATATGGTAGCTAACATCAAGTACTTGTTGATTTTTTTTTTTTTTGCATAGTTAAAAAGTCTTGGTACTAAGTGAATTTCTTCAATTATTCTTTGTAAAGCAAGTAAAGAGGTGATAAATTTATATATATGCATCTATTAAAGTTAATAAACTATTTACATAACTTTATTCTTCCTCTTCACTGAATTTCAAATAGAAGCTTTTTAGGTCAATTTCTTAATATTTTTAATCATATTTGACATATGTGTATCATTAATAAGTCATCTTATTTGACTAGAAAATTATTAGTAACAGAAAGAGTTAAATGAGAAATGATCAAATCAATCTAATTATGTATTTTTATCATTTTATATGATTTCAAATATTAGAGGTATACTTAAAATAATAATAAATATCAATAAATCATACAACAAAAAAATAACATTATGTTAGTGGTTGTAAATTATACATATAAATCGATCATAAACTTATAGATGTCATTAAATACATATAATCATAAATTGTTACTAGTAAATATGAGGTTTTGAATATGAAATTAACATCTTTTACTTTTTAACATTACATCTACCTTCATAAAAATCACCACTAATACAGCAACAATTTTAGTATACAAGTCTCTCCACTTTGTGAGGGTTGAGGGGAGAGATATCAATTATACGCAACATTCCTTTTATATTTTACAAAGAGGTTATTTTCATAACTCGAACTTGTGACCTTTTTGGTTAAAAAGGAGTAAGGCTTGCCCTCTTCATAAAAATCACTCTTAAGGGAATATAATCACTTTCAAATATTACATTCAAATAAATAAGTTTATTGGTAGTGTATTTATAATCCAACATTGTTCTTTAAAAAATGTATTTCTTTCACATTTAATCTATTCATATATAACTCATGATAAACTGATAACATGTGCAGTGAAAGTGAAATGAAGTTTTTAAAGATGGGTGACAAAATTGAGATAAGATAACTTATAATTTACACCTACTAATCTAGCAATGCTTATTATCATATGATTAAGTAATCCTTATTATTATTTTCGACATACTTATGATATCCAAAAACATCCAAAATAATAAAGATAGATAACTAGATTAATTTAAATAACTCTTTTATTTATGCATTCTTCCTATTGTTAACAGTTTTAATTAAATATTTCAAATTAAAATAAGAAGACTTATTAATAATATAAATAACAGTGTAAATAAATTGATTTAAAATATTAACATGACGTCTAATACTATGTTAACATTATAATGACTTGCCTTATACTAATATTTTATATATTTATGTAACGTTATTATCATATTTATGTTTTTTATTAACAAGGTTAACAAAAAGAATTTTAATTATAAAAATTAATTAAAAAGATGATGAAAAATACTCTATTAAAAAGTGAGTATATTAGAATGACATAAAATATGATAATCTGAAACCAATTTTAGGACATGACTTGACATAGCGAAAACAAACAAAATTCGAATCCAAGAATTATGAATAAAAATTCTCAAAGAGAACATACATTTTATTGATAGAGAATTATGTTAATCTCTTTGAAAAGTTTTTAAATAGGTTTACTTAAACTCTAATTCATCTTCAGAAGAATTTTGAAAAATAGAGAACTCTAATTCATCTTAAGAAGACTTCTAAAAGAAATAGGAAACTTTAATTTATCTTAAGAAATCTTCCAAAATAAATAGGAATGTTTAATTTATTTTAGAAAAAAATTTCTAAACAAAATAGGAAAGAAATCAAAAAGAGTAAGTAAAGTCTAAAATAAAATAAAGTAGGAATTTATTCAAAAATAAAGTAGATAAGGCATGATCCCATACTAGCCAATCTAAAAGAAATCCAGATAAGAATGTTAGATAAGGCATGATCATATGTTGGTCGATATATAGCAAGGAATGTTGGATAAGGCAAGATCGCTGTTGGTGAATATCCCATTCTATCCAATAATTCAAACGTCTCATGATTCACCCCCATATATCAAAGAACACAACCATAACATATTTAAACTTTGCATCATGAAAGTAACATAAAAGATTAACAACATTATATTATCGATCCATGAAGGTAGTTCAATAATAGAGGCACTGTTATTGATTTTTCTTTTAATTATGAAGAAACCATACTTCTTTTGTTCTAGTTTATGATGACTTACAATAGTTTGATTCTTGCTTAAAACAACCATAGCTTCATCTCTAATATTAAACATTTAAGCTCTCATATATGGATCAACCTTCTCATTAGCTCTTTCATTCTTTTTTTTTAACCTCTACTTAAATCTCTTACGCTCTTTTATCTAATTTTACAACACTATATTTAGTTAATTTAACAAGATCAAAAGCATATTAGATACTATAGGCTACATTGTTGTAGGAAAATTCGTCTCATGCGATCAAGAAATTCCAACTTTTTGGTTTGTTATTGTATATGCATCTTATCAAATTACTCAAAGTCTCATTCACTACCTCCATTTGGCCATTGTTATGTAGATCTGCAGTGCTACTATACTTAAGAGAAGAATCAAATAATCCCTATAAGGTCCTCCACAAGTGACTCAAAAACTTGGTGTCATGATCATAAGTACAGTAGAACCTCATTAAATTGATACTCAATAAAATAATAAACTCTCTAAGATAATATTTTTCTCCAGTCTCGACTTGGATCGGTTACAAATTTAATAAATTTCGATAAGATAATAAGATAATATTTTTCAAAATACCCCTATGTAAATATAGGGTCCCATTAATATCATAAATTAATAACTATATAAACTTACATAAACATAACTAAAACAATTTAGTGAAATATGATTCTAGTGTTGTTTGTTTGTTTTAAATAAGTCTAGTTAGAGCTCATCTCTAACTTTTCTTATTGCATCCAAAATTTCTGGTGTTGTATTCTTGAATTGCACCAAAAAATTGTGAAGAGTTATAGACGCAATAAGTGTTTCCTTACGCGTAATTGGCTTTAAAGATACTATATCGTCTTCAACTTCGTAATTAACATTATTTTCAAGGATAGTAGCCACAATTTCTTCTAAGCTCTGGACCTCTGAATATGTATCATTCTCACATGGGTAATCCAATAGGCTATTGACATCCATTTTATTGCGATATTTGAGATCATTAATCATGAACTCAAGTTCATGAATGTCGTTTTCACAAGTGAGCTCATCTAAATTCCTTGAGATTTCATCCGCTGAACGAATTTTGTAGTGTCGAAAATAATTTGCTATTGTCTTTTGCTGAACATTAACTATCTAAGCCGAGATTTTAAGATTGATAGCATCCAAAACATTAATCTTACCTGGATTAGATTGTCCCAACTCATAGCCTTCTAAAATCCTATGGTAAAATCTCCTAAGATAGTGCATCTTAAAAGCTCTTATTATTCCAGCGTCACAAGGTTGAATTTTTGATGTCATGTTGGGTGGCAAGAAGAACAACTCAACATTATGTAACCCTTCAATATTTCCTGGATGTGTTGGACAATTATCTACCATAAACAAAATTCTTCTACCATGCATTTTTTTATCAAACCAATGGATATATTCATCAAAAAGCACACTTGCCATCCAAACTCTTTTGTTGGCAAGGTAGTGACAATTCAAGCTATTCATGTTGACATTCTTGAAGCAACGTGGCTTTGCATATTTTCCAATAATCTATAAAGTGATTTTTTCAGATCCATCCTCATTGCAACAAATAACAACTAGTAGCCTTTCTTTATCTTGTTTTCTTCTTTCAAATTGCTTCATAGCAAGAGAATGATCAAGTCGTAACCTTTAAAACAAACTAGTTTTATCCATATTAAAAACATCTTTCATAGGGAACTAATATATTTTTTCCCTTATAGCCTCCAATTGCTTCTCCATGTCTTTTATATCAACCGAACCACTGACTCCAAAACGACGAAATGACTTGATACCATGTCATAGCTTGAATTTCTCAAGCCAACTTCGAGAAAATTTGTGCTCAGAATCTTGTTGAGGGTATAGAAGTTTCATTGTATCTCTTGCCTTCTCCAAAATTAACTCTCCGGTTATATTCACACGATCTTGGTGCTGGAGAAACCACTCATAAACAACCTTCTCCATATCTGGAAGTTTTGCTGGTTTTTGCCGCTTGATATTCCTTCCTTTTTCTAGGTTGGTCGAAAGATACTTAGCCGATTGTTTGAGTGTGTTTAAGATTGTACCTTGACTAACTTTCAAATGAAACTTTTCTTCAAACTCCTCATGTCTTTGCGTTTTGATTCGTCATTGTTGATTTTGTGACACCTTTTAGATGAGGAGCCACTATTGGGTGTGGTTTCAAGAAATTTTCTATCTTGTTTATAAAGTATTTTCTATCTCCATTATACGTACATACATTGAATGTTTTTAGTAAAAATACAATGAATAATACTTAATTATTAAGAAACAATGAACATTATTTATTAGTTTTCATTAATATTATGTACAATGAGTCTATGTTTTAGATTCATTCAATTAATATGAAACATGAATTTTTCTAAGATACAATGCTTTTGATGTAATCAAAATTTAACTTCAATCGATTACAAAAATCTCTTTAAATTAATAAATATTAATTTATCGGTTAATTAATATCTATATAAAATAATAAAATATCATGTTCCCAACAATATTAATTTATAGAGGTTTTACTGTAATGGATTTAGGAACACCATAGAGTCGTACGACTTTTATATAAAAATAGCTTGGCAACCACTGTAGCATCCGTCATCTTCTTGCAAGGGATAAATTGTTCCATTTTAGAAAACTTATCCACATCTACAAAGATAGAATCTATACATCTTTGTGTCATTAGAAACCCTAATAAGAAATCCATAAACAAATAATCCTAAATAACACTAGGAACTAACAATAATATCTACAAAAATGTACTTTTTCATTTTTCATTTTTAAAAAAAAATATGTACAAACTAGCATTTAAAGCATGTCCTTTATAAGCCTGACAAACTTGGCACCTCTCTATAATAGTAATAATGTCCCTCCTCAACTTTAACCAATAATAACTCTTTCTCACCTCTTCAAGAGTCTTTTCCTTACCAAGGTGACTAACTAAGCCTCCCCTATGCAATTCTCTAATCGCCTTCTCCTTGAGTGAAGTTCTTGGAAGAAAAAGTTAATTTCCTTTCATCAAAAAACCATAATTTATATGGAAATCATCATGAGAATTTTTCAACGAACATGTCTCATATCTCTCTAAAATCTCCATCACTCTCATGTAAATTCTTCAAATACTAAAGACCCTCAACCTCTATACTAAAGGTCTTCATTATAGCCACCTTTCTACCTAATACATTGTTAACCATATTATTCTTCTCCTTCTTATGAATCAATTCATATTGGAACTTATCAATAAAAGTTGACCACCTACCATGCATCTTCATTCTCAATTGCCTTTAACTTTCTAAATACATCAAAGCTTAATGATTAGTGTATAAAATAAATACTTTCCTAACTAAATAATGCTTCCACATCGTCAACGTTCCTACAACAATATAATTTTTTTATTTTTAGGTGTATATAACGCATATAAGCTCATTGTCTCTCTAGTATGCCCCTTCCTAATCAACTCCTCTACTTTCTCCATCAAGATTTCATTTTCCGTTGGACTTATACACCAGAGAGGTAAGTTAGCTAAACTAGCCTCAGAAGTGAACCAATGTAATGTTAGACATCTCTCATGGGAGGTAATCTATTAGGTAGCTCATCGGGTTTTACATTCCTAAATTCTTCTAAAATTTGTTGCATTTTTAAAAGAATCTCATCTTCTCTCTTTTTAATCTCTTCTTCCTCATTTTCTATCAACAAGTGCACCCCCTTATTTCTTTCATCTCATTAAAAAAAATTCCCCTATTATTTTCCAATTCTAACAATGGCTTCTTTGTCCTAATAGGTTCCACTACTCTCTTTTCACTTATATTTACTGACTTATACTTCACACCATTCTTCACAAATTGATAAATATTCTCCCTTCCTAAGCGATATGCATCAATATTATATTGTCATGGTCTACCGAACAAAATTTCAGATATCCATATCAAAAACATCACAATAATGTCCATCTGATTGTCTACTAATAGAAAATGGTACCTTATACCTTTCCGTGACATATAAATCATTGATGGTTATATTCTATGTGATATTGTAGGATTCAGGGTGAGGCTCAATCAATAACTTTAGCTTCTTAACCATATTATCTTGACTACCTCTGTCAATGATCAAGTCATAAAGATTTTCTTGTAATATGTGTCTAATGCAAAACAATTAGTATCATTGTCAATATTTATACTCCTTTTTAGAAATTATTAATCTCCTAATAAATTCAACAAAATCATCTTCTTCTCTTTTAGGATATTCACAATCTTCCACATCTGGTTTACACTCCTCTTCTTTAGTATCTTTGGCTACTTACTCCACTTTGTTATCAAACTTCTGCCTTAGACATAATTAGAATGATGTCTTGGTTCCCTATATTTAAAGCAATTTAAAGGAACATGTTTAGCATAAAGGTTAGCAAGTTTAGTTGCTGGTATAACTTGTTTACTAGAATTTCTACCATCGTTATTTCTCTTTATGCCATTAACACATGTGGGAGTAGGGATAACAACTTCTTTTCCCTTTTCACTTATCATTCTCTTATTATTCCTCATTCTCCTATAATATTGTGACCTCTTATCGATCAAAATCTTGGCCCTTATAGCCAAATTCTTTACATCATAAACATTTAAGGACATTTGAATCCAAATTTATCTTAAGTTGTTGGATTTAAACCTCTCAAATATTGAGTTACTCGTTGTAGTTTTCTTTGAGTCAAAATTTTCCTAGCTACTAATCTCAGAAACTCAGTAGTATACTCATAAATAGTCTTAATCCCTTCAATACAGTTATATTAAACATTAAAAAAATAATTCTTATAATCTAGAGGCAAAATTTATCTCCTCAATAATTGTGTCATCCTTGCCTAAATAGACACCAAATTAGGCCCCTCTTTTAACCTATTCCCTTCAATTGATTCCACCAAATAGCATATCCTCCTTTAAGTCAATAAGTAATTAACTTTACTTTCCTCTGATATGGAATTTTAGTATTATAAAAGAACCCTTTTACTTTTGACCAATCTAAAATGGCTTATGTATGAAGTTCACCATTAAAGAATGGACTATTTACCTTTAGTCTTTACTTGTGATGATGATCTCCTCTTAAGATGTCTTTTTCATTATTGTTGGAATCGGTAACTCTCATTAAAGATTTGAAACTTGAGGTCATGCAGAGGTAACTTTCCTGTCAACTATTTCCCCAAATGTTTGTTTATCATCACTTCTCATTAATGTCTACAGTTTTCATATGATTGCAGCCAACTGTTGTTCCATATTATGAATAATTGTCTTGTATTATTTAATTCTTCTCTAAACATCAGGTATCCTTCAATGTCAATATTAGGATTACTTGTCATTGTTAGAAAGAACAAGCTTTGTCAGATTCAAAGCTCTAATACCACCTAACACAGGAAACAGATAAATAAACACAAATTCAATTCATAAATTGTAGGATAAAAATTCTAAATGAGAAGATAAATTTTATTGATGGAAAGTTATATTAATCTCTCTTAAAAGTTGTTTGAATATGTTTATATAAACCTAATTCATCTTAGGAAGAATTATAAACAAAATAGGAAACTTTAATTCATCTTAGGAAGAATTCGAAAAGAAATGGAAAACTCTAATTTTCCTTAGGAAGACTTCTAAAAGAAATAGAAGACTTTAATTTATTTTAGGAAGACAAAACTTTAATTTATTTTCGGAAGACTTCTTGAAAATGTAAGAAAGGAATCAAAGAGATTGAGTAAGGTTTGAAATAAGAAAAAATAAAATAAAGTAGGAATTTATTTAAAAATTTTATAAAGAAGGATGTTGGATAAGGTATGATCACATTCTATTCACTATTCCATTCTACCTAATCCAGAGAAGAATATTGGATAAAGTATGATCACATGCTAGTCAATGTATCATTCTGCCTAAAGAGAATGAAATCCAAAGATGAATATTGGATAAAGTAAGATCATATGCTATTGAATATCCCATTATGTCTGATAATCTAAAGGCCTCATCATTAAAGAAATTTATGCTTTTGTGAGAGCTTTAAAGATAAGAGAACATTATTTAGTTGGGAAGCATTTATTTTATAATCATCAAGCTTTGAAGTCTTTGGGAAGTCAAAGGCAATTAAGAATGAATATGCATGCTATATGGTAAATTTTTATAGACAAATCCCTTTATAAATTAATGCTCAAGAAGGAGAAAATGATGTGGTTGTTGATGCATTAAGTAAAAAGGTGGCTATATCGAAGATTTTGAGTATGAAGGTTAAGGGTCTTAAGTATTTAAAGGAGTTATATAAGAGTGATGGAGATTTTGGAGAAATATGGGATTTATTTTTGGTGAAAAATTCTTATGATGATTTCCATGCATATGATGGTTTTTTACATAAGCAAATTAACTTTATATTTGAAGAAATTCACCTAGAGAGAAGGTGATTATGAAATTACATGAGGAAGGCCTAGTTAGTCACCTTAGTAGAGACAAGACTCTTAAAGAGGTGAGAAAGAGATATTATTGGCCAAAGATGAGGAAAGACATTATTACTATTGTGAAGAGGTGCCAATTTTGTCAAGTTTATAAGGGGCATGCTTCAAATGCTAGTTTATACATATCATTGTCATTTCCTAATGCTATTTAGGAGGATTTGCCTATAAATTTCACATTGAGGCTTCTAAGAACACAAAGAGGTATTGTAACATACCACTCCTATAGAGCATAAGCCCGAACATACCAGAGGGTATTCGAGAACAAACTCTATGAAAATGGTACATTAGGACAATCAAACTAACTCATTAAAGGCATTTAAAATATCCTAAGCATTCTATATATTCATTTCTTCCCATTTCATTCACAAACATAAAAGTCACATATGTCAATACATATCAAAATCCATAAATACATTACATTTCTTTTTTTTAGTTCAATCTCAGTACCAAAAATATAACATGAAATGGGATGCTAATACACAAGATTTTAACTAGACTCCTCAGATTCAGCTGATCAGACCTTTAAGCTATTCTCATCCCTAAAATGCAAGTACTAGACTTCTATTATATCACCTTAGTAGCTAGACCTCCCTTGAACCTTAAAAACAAAGTTGAAATTTTGATAAGTTTGCGAACTCAGTGAGTGAACCATTATTGATGTATTCACTCAATTCAGATCACAAAGAGACAAAGTACATTAAAGTTTATCATACTTCCACAAGCATATCATGCAAACTAGCATTGCATATCACAATACATCATCCATTAACTTCAACTGTAATTCACTATTTCAAAATAATTAAATAATTTATTTCAATTCAATCATTTAATACATGTAGGGATATATATGCAAATGCACACGTGTTTCCATTTTCATTTTTGTTTTGTTGTGACCAAGTACCTATCAATCCAATTTACTATCTTGTGTCTGTTGTGGACACCGATATCATTTTTGGCCCGTTTCTATTATAGATACCAAGTCTATGTTATCTAAACCTGATGCTCTTTTTCATAATCTTAAGTTTAAAGCTCTTTTTCTGCACATCAATTACTCTGGTCACAACTCCTTTATCTAATCATAAGTTTCAATGTGATGAGGTACTTCATTTTATATACTATGTTTTCATTTCCTTCCATTTTTGTGTACTCATGCCACATATATCAAACTCCTTAGATTTAAGTTCGGCATTTATCAATTATTGTACACACATTCCATATTAAACATACAATTAATACAAAAACACATATAAATGAGTTTACAAGTCTAAGTTGACTCACAGTATGCTTCAGAAAAGGTATTGCCTTAATGTTTCAACAATGTTTGGATGATGACGATCACCTTGCCCGTTTATCGTCATATAATACACACATAGTTCACAAATCACTAATTTGTTTAATCATAGGAATGTACAATCATGCACATGTATATGTGACATGTCTCAATTCATGCTCAATTGACTTTTCGGGTATGTATTCTTATATAAATATCTTGACTATTCAAACATTATAGCTTGTATACAACTAGTTTGCAATGAGGTTTATACCTTAAGTAAGCTTGATTTACTCCAAATTCATCAATCATACATTCACCAAAATTTTATAGCAATATATATTCATACAATTACCTAATTCTCATTCATAATTACCTCATGTTCTTCAATGCTCATTCATTCATGCCTAATACACATTACTCATATCCTTAAGATCATGTTTGCATTCATATGAACACCTCTATTCCTTTATCACATCATAATTTCCAGATTTGGATACATTGATATCAAGACAGTACATTCTTCATGATATGACATCAATTAACAACCTAAACTTATTAAGATCTTAACCAATTAATCAAGCAACAATCTAGGTTCATTCCAAGCCTTAATCAAGTCCAAATATACCAATTTAGAGTAGTTTTTCCTTAGCTGTTTCAATATGTACACAAGGATAAAATTAACATTCCAGAACTAGGACTGCGATCGTGGGGGACCATACCACGATCATGACTGAAGCTCATGCAATAGACCACAATCGCGCACTGAGGGCCATGATCGTGTACTATCTTTCTTCCCTCAATTCTACCCAAATTTCACATATTTAGAGACATCACTACCACTTGAATTTTTTTCCAGAATTCATTGTTTTTTAAAGCTACTTCATTTCATGCTAGTCTAGCTTCCATATTGGTTACCTTAAATCTCATAAAAATCTGCTCATTTGTTTCATTATCATGCACTTTATACCATCATACATGTAGTCTTAACTTTTCTAGATTTGAAAACACTTCATTAACACCTATCTTTAGCATGAATTCATTATCAATTATATTTCAAATCCTAATTTAAATCATTCATATAACAGCCTATAAACTACTGTTGTCATGCATCCAAAAATAGAACAGAAGGTTCCCCTTTGCATTCATCATTTTCCAACACAATTTCAACACCAATAACATATTCAATCTATCCCTAATCAGTCATCATAATTTCTACTAACACATGTCACAATAGATCAGTATTTCACTTACTTATTCAACTCAAATTCCACCTCAATGTATCAAGTTTGCTTTGCCTCACATGCATGCAAGATCATCTTAGGAACAATGAGGGAGTAGGATGAGCTTTAGCAGAGACAAGAAGAAGACCGTAGAATATAGCTATCTTTATGAAGAAATTGACAAGGGTTTTGATGTGGAAATGGACAGAATTTAGAGCAAAAACTCAAGATATGAGGGAGGTATGGATTTGACTATAAAAGGAAGGAGAGGGAAAGAGTACAACATAAATGTCACTTAGGCTGCCAAATGTCACTTAGTTCTTCTACCATTTGTTACTCAATTCTCTAAGTCATTTTTCACTCAAGTCTATTGCCATGTGTCACTTATTTTATAGGCTTTGTCATCTTAAATTTTCACATGTCAATTGTCTTGCTACTTGAAAATTTTCCTAGTCTAAATATACATTTTAATCCATCAATCTTCTAATTGTGACAAATAACTCCAAATTATTAATTGTAATCCATCAATTCTTTTTATTTTTAAATCAAAATACAAGAAATTAGGAATGCACAATCATGTAACAATTATTTAGAAACTTTTATGCCCCAGAACATGTCAATTGAGTGGAATTTTTCTAAATCAAAATTCATTTGTGTATGCTCATATTATACATGTGAATGAAATCATAAAATCATATCCGAAGAGCACCAAATTCATTCTAATATGGTGTAATTCATATGACTAAGTAATCTAACAATTTAACTCTCAGTAGTTTAGAAACTGACTATTACAATTCTCCCCTCCTTGAGAAATTTTGTCCTTAAAATTCTTACCTAATTGATCAAATACATGATGGTACTGTTTCCTTATATTCTCCTCAGTGTCCCATATAGCTCCCCTTCTTAAATAATTCCTCCGAAGGACTTTAACCAAAGGAATTACTAAGTTTCTTAATTACTTAGTTTGATATCCAACTATTTTAATCGATTCCTTTACATAACTCAAATTAGCTGCAATCTTAACTTCCTGTGCTGGTATTATATGTGTTGGATTTGACCGATATCTCCTGAGCATACTAATATGAAATACATCATGAATATGAGACACTTCTAGTGAGAATGCTAATTTGTAAGTCAATGGTCCAACTCTCTCATTAATTTTATAAGGATCGATATATCTAGGGCTTAACTTTCCCTTTTTATCGAACCTTAGCACTCCTCGCCACACTATAAGAAAACAGGACAATTTGTGACATTTTAAAAATGTCACAAAATGTCACAGAATATAATTTACAATGTTTTAAAAAATGTCATAAAAAATGTCGCAGAATGTGGTGTAGGCAAAGGATTTCTATGACATTTTATGTAAAACGTCACGAAAAACACTGAAAGTCTGCGACGCTTTTAAAAAGTCACTGAAAGATCACATTCCGTGACGTTTTGTAGAAACGTCACGGAAAGTCACATTCCGCAATGTTGAATGTTTTAGAAAAACGTCGCAAATACATTTATTTTCTTTTAATTATTTTTTATTTTTTCGAAAATAATTTTAATTTAACAAGAAAATTTTCAATTTTAATAATTATTTTTAAATAACAAATTATTTTGAATCTTATTTATTTAAATAACTCGAGTGAGCTTCATCTCTGAAATCTGACATATTCAAAAGCCTAGTTCCTCTCCTCGTAGCGTACAAGATCTCTTCCTGAAACAACGGATCGCTGTCATTTAGCAGGCGATGGACGAGCATCATAGCCTTGAGCACCACAATCCAATCGCGCATCTTTCCCAAATGCTTCGACACTGTCGCTACGCATGCATGAACGTACCCGCGTGAGTATGAGGTCAAGTTCAAGATCTAGCGAATGTACTTCTTGTTGCCTGGATCGTCGGCAAGACTCGTCGCTTTCAAGATTGCGACTTTGAGCTCCGGGGTGCTACTGCTCGCCACTTCAGCTATGCCAATGCTTGTTTGGTCCTTCACCATCCCGATAGCTTTATAGATCATGCTTGGAGCCATCTCGACTTTCAATTCAACACTCCTTCACCATTTCAACTATAGGATTCATTACATACCATTTCAATTTCCTTAGATCAAAGTTCAACCATTAATTTTAGTTGTAATAAATAATAATTGTTTAAACCATAAGCCCAAAAATGATTTACCAGTGCGGTCGCAACAAAGCTATTTCAGATCTGTAATAGTTGGTTCGGATCCTCTTCACCAAGAACGTCGAGTTGTCCCATCCGTTTGTCTTTAGCTTGTGAGGTGAGTGCGCACGCACGTGTATGTTTATTAGAATGGAGACGAAGGGGGCAGAGAAGAATAGAAAATGACTTGGAAGCTAATTAAAACGTTAAATGAAAGAAAACAGTAGATTTAAATAATGGAAAGTACTGCACTTCTGTGACGTTTTATTCAACAAAAGGTCGCAGATTCTATTTCGTGACGTTTTATAGATAAAACATCACAACAAGTGTTACGAATTCGCGATGTCTTCATAAAACATCACAGAATATGTAAACTTTTCGTGAAATTTTAAAAATGTCACGAAAAGTATTCACAATCCGCAATGTTTTATTGATAAAACGTCAGGGATTGTATTAATTTTTTGTAGTGCCAGGGCGATATTCTCAAAATTACCTTGTCTCCTACTTGGTACTCTATATCTCTTCGATGCTAATCTATATAACTTTTTGGCCTGTCTTGAGCCGCTTTGATCCTACTGCGGATCAATTTTACATTACCAACGGTATCTTGAATCAACTTTGGGCCTTCAACAATCCTTAGGCCTTCTTATCCCAATAAAAAGGTTCTCGACACTTTCTGCCATATAATGCCTCATATGGAGCCATACCAATACTACTATGATAATGATAATTGTATGCAAATTCAATGAGAGCTACATACTCATCTTATGCTCCTTGAAACTCCAAAACACAAACCCTAAGCATATCCTCAACAGTCAGTCCTCTCACTCTATCCGTCTGTCTGAGAATGAAACATTGTACTAAAATTTAACTTTGTACCCAGTGCTATCTGTAAGCTACCCCAAAATCTAGAAGTAAATCTGGGATCTTAATCCGATACAATAGACACTGGCACTCCATGTAACCTCATTATCTCATTTTCATATATCTGAGCTAACTGATCTAGTGTGTTATTCTCTCTAATAGGTAAGAAATGAGTTAATTTTGTTAATCCATCAATAGTGACCCATATGGCATCATACTGCCTCAGAGTTCTCAACAAACCCATAATAAAATCTATTGTAATCCTCTCCCATTTGTAATATGGAATAGGTAATGGCTATAATTTCCCAAATGATGCCTGATGCTCTACCTTAACTTGTTGGCATGTTAAACACTTGGCAATATACTCAACCACTTGCTTCTCATCCCTGGCCTCCAAAAATACTATTTTAGAGTATTGTATACCTTTTTAGTACCAGGATGCATAGCATAGGCTGCTATGTGTGCTTCCTCAAAAATTTCCTTTCTCAAACAATCAACATCTGGTACATATAATCTCTGATTCAACCACAATGTATTATTTCTCAACTCAAAATCAGAACTTAGATTTTGTTTTAACTTCTTTACAATCTTCACTACTTCTGGGTTTTTGTTTTAAGCTATTATGATCCTTTCATGTAATATCGGTCTAAGCTTCAATGTAGCTAACAATGCTTCATTCTGTCCGAAACTTAGCTAACATTCCGTGCTCTCAATTGAACTATATTTGGTAACCTCGATGGTTGAATTTTTTCTACACTGCTATTAGATTTCTTTCTTAATGCATCATCTACAATATTAGCCTTATCTGGATGATACTCTATTGTGCAATCATAATCCTTAAGTAACTCAATCCACTTCCTTTGTCTCATAAATTCCTTTTGACTCAACAGATATCTCAAACTTCGATGATCCGTAAAAATCTGAAACGTTTCGTCATATAAATAATGTCTCCAAATTTTCAAAGCAAATACTACTACAGCAAAATCTAAATTATGAACTCTATAATTGAACTCATAAGGCTTTAACTATCTCGAAGCATAAACAATCTTTTTACCATACTACATCAAAATGCACCTTAACCCTTGGTGTGAAGCACCTAGAAATCTGTCGGAGATTTAGAGTTTTCTTAGGATAGTAGGTTATTATAGGAGGTTTATTGAGGGGTCTTCATTGATCTTAGCTCTAATTCAAAGTGGATATGAGGCCTTTTTAGCTGTTGCGATCTAAACAAAACAATATAAATTAAATTCTATCTAGACCAACTAGAGGCAAGCGGACCTCGTTGACAAGTAATATTAAACGGTAAGAACCGGATATCATATCCAAGGGAATTCCAAAATGCAAGACAATTAAATTAAACGATGAAAGATTACTTAGAATCTAGAATTGATTGATTTGAAAATAAATAAAATAAAATAAGCAAATCAAGGAAATATGAAAAATGCAAGGTATGAATTCAAACGACTAGATTTAATCAAATTATAGAAATTAGTTAAGGTATCAGATTTCAACTAGATTGGACAAAAAATTATAACGGTGGATTGATCTAGGAATTACTTCACTAAAGCGAGTCAAATCCAATGTTCATGGGAATTCCCTTCTCTTTTAAATCTAAGTCACCTACTAGGTTCATAGATAATTCGGAATAAAAGGCGTTCAATTCAAGAAGCTTAAAACTAAGTTTGTTAATCCTAGGTATCTTTACACGAGATCCTAAGGTTGGTCTACACTTTAGTCTCAAGTATCTTGCTTGATTAAATTTCCAACAAATTAAATCCCATTGGTTGTAGCATTCAATCATCTAAATTTGGACAAACAAATGTATTCAATCAAACAAAAACCAATACCACAAAAATTATCCGAATTCACTATCAATCCTAACTTTAACCAAAAATAAACTTACTCATACATATCCATCAATGCAGCATAAATCAAAATCATAGTATATAATTGCATTAAGTAAATCCACAAGAATTAAAATAAATAAGGAATAAAAACAAATCAAAAACACCCAATATAGTTGCTGTTGTTCAAGTAAAGCTCCTCTTCTAACATGCCAATGTTCTCTTTTTTTTCTACTACTGACGTCTGCTTCTGTTGCTGTATTTTCTCTCCTTCCTCCTTACCACTGTAGCTGATGTGACGAATTGAGTTGGAGGTTTGTGGTCCACCCCCACTGTTCATGCATACACTCTTCTCTTCTGTCTTTACTCCACTCCTGGTGCAGCTCTCTTTTATTTTTCCAGACCACTAACGTCACTCTTTTCCTCTCCAGTAATGCACACTTCTCTTCTTATTTTTCAGACCATGCATGCTACCTTCTCTCTTTGTCTCCTTCTGTTTTTGTTCTTAATTTCCCAACCATGCACGTACACACTCATTTTTTCTAGACCATGCACGCACTCTTCTCCTCTCCAACAACGCACTAGACCTCTTTTTGTTATTTTTTTTAAACCACTAACTTCACTCTTCTCCTCTCCAATAACGCACCAGATCACCTTCTTGTTATCTGTTTTTTAGACCACTAACGTCGCTCTTCTTCCCAGACCATGCACGCTACTTTTATATTTTTCCAGACCACTCACGCTCTCTCCCCCTCACGCACAGCTGATGTCTTGCTCTCTCCTCTTCACGCACAGCTGCTGTCTCGCTCTCTCCTCTTTACGCACAGCTGCTATCTCCTGTGTTATTTATTGATGTGATGATTTAATGGAGGGTTTTTGGTCCACCCCCATTGTTCACGCACACCTCTAATGTAGTCTTTTTTGTTTTTCCATTCTCCATGTTCTGTCCACTGCCAGCTTCTCTCCTTTCCAGCCTGCCCTCCTAGCCTTTATCTCTTTCTTTCTATTTAAAACCAATGCGCAACAGCAACATCAATATTCTCCAACAACGTCTACGTTGTCTCTCCTCTTTTCACGGTGCCACACCTCCTTTAGCTGATGTAATGATTTTTCCTGGTCTGATCTCTTTATTTCCCACACTGTTGTTTCATTTTCCAACCTGCCCGTCGTTATGGTTCTGCATCTTTTTTCTTCCCACTACTGTGCATTATGTGATTTGGGCTGTGTTCGTCCCCACTGCATAGGCTGCATTTTTTCTCTCTTTTCCTTGCCAAAACGATAACGTTTATTTGAGTGGCCAAATGTTAACGTTTTGGCTCTTCCTTTAATGACTTTTCTTGCTTTAGGCTTTTAAAGGTTCCAAATCTAATATATGCCTAGAATTAAAACAAATAGTTTTGAATTAGTGCAATTTAAACATTAATTGGACAAAAAGTTTAATAAATTATGTATCTAAAATCAACATAAAATGCCTATTAACATTAGCTTATGTGACTGATGCCTGAGTTGAGTAGACATTACAAGATGTTCCTATTATTAGGAATTTTCTAGATATTTTTCTCACTGAATTATCAGGATTACCGGCAGATAGGGAAACAGAGTTCGTCATTGACCTTTTCCCAGGTACTGCTCTTATATCTATTCCTTCTTATAAGATGACACTTATGAAACTTAAAGAACATAAGATTCAGTTGCAGGAGCTGTTAGATACAGGTTTTATGAAGCCCAATGTGTCACCTTGGGGAGCTCCAGTTTTGTTTGTAAAGAAGAAATATGAGACTTTAAGATTGTGCTTTGATTATAGGTGATTAAATCAGGTAACGGTGAAGAATAAATATCCCGTACCGAGAATAAATGATTTACTTAATCAGTTACAAGGAGTCTACGTGTTTACTAAATTAGATTTGAGGTCAGGGTATTATCAATTGAAAATAGTATAGGCTGATGTACCAAAGAGTGCATTTAGAACTAGATATAGGCATTTCAAGTTTTTGGTGATGCCTTTTACATTGACAAATGCTCTAACTGCTTTTATGACATTGATGAATAAAGTATTCCGACCTTACTTAGGTCACTTTGTTATTGTATTCATAGACAATATCTTGGTGTATTTGAGGAGTAGAAAGGAACATTATGAGCATTTGAGGTTAATTTTACAGATAATGAGAGAGAAGCAATTGTACTCCAAGTTCAGTAAGTATGAATTCTGGCTTAATCAAATGGTGTTCTTGGGTCATATAGTGTTTGGACAAGGTATACAGGTAGACCCAAAGAAAATTGAAGTCATGATGAAATGGAAGAAATGAACATTTAGAATGCTTATGATATGTTTGATGCCTTTAATGAGTTAGTTTGATTGTCCTAATGTATCATTTTCATAGAGCACGTTCTCGAATATCCTCTGGAATGTTCAGGCTTATGGTCTATGGGAGTGGTATGTTACAGGTATAGATTCTATCTTTGTGGTTGTGAAAAGGTTTTCTAAAATGACATAATTTATCCCTTGTAAGAAGATGGCAAATGCTACAGTGGTTGCTAAGGTGTTCTTTAGAGAAGTGATGTGACTCCATGATGTTCCTAAATCCATCACTTTTGATTGTGATAGCAAATTTTGGGTACATTTTGGGGAACCTTATGAGGATTATTTGATTCTTTTCTTAAATATAATAGCACAAAAATAAATGGTTAAATAAAGTTAGTGAAATAGACCTTAGACACTTTGGTAAGATGTATATGCCTGACAAACTGAAAATTATAGATTTCTTGATAGTACAAACTGAATTTACTTACAACAATATAGCTCATAGTGCCATTGGTCGATCATCATTTTCTTTGGTTTACATAGAAGTACCTAATCATGCTCTTGATCTTGTTAAATTGTCAACATCTTCTAACGTTTCTCCCAGTCCTACAAGGTTAGCCAAAGAGGCACAAGAGATTCAAGTGGAGGTAAAAAGAAGATTGAAAGACCTAATGAGAAGTACCAGGCTAAGGTTGATCTATATAGGAGAGCGTAAGCATTTAATGTTGGAGATAAGTTATGGTTTTCTTAAGCAAAAATCGAATGCTTGGAGCTCATCATAAACTACAATAAAAGAAATATGGTATGTTTAAAATTAAAAGAAAAATTAATGATAATGCTTACATTGTTGAACTACCTTTATGGATGGGAAATATCTTTCCAACTTTCAATGTTGCTAATCTTTTGCCTTACTTTCATAATAAGAAGCTTAGATATATTGACAATAACTCACGGTCGAGTTCTCAAGTGAGAGTGAATTATGAGGCATTTGAATTCTTGGATAAAATGAGATATTCACTAGCATGTAATCTTGCCTTATCTAACATTAATCTCTGCATTTCTTTCTCTTGGGACAGTATGCTACATTGGCTAGCACGTAATTACGTCTTATCTAACATTCTTCTCTAGATTTCTTTCTGATTAGGCATAATTGAATATTAACTAGCACGTGATCACGCCTTATCTAACATTCTTTTCTGAGAATTTTTAAATAATTTTTTATTTTATTTTATTTGTTTCTTGTTTCATACTCGACTCAATCTCTTTGATTCTTTTCTTATTTTGTCTAGAAGTCTTCTTAAAAAAATTATAGTTTTCAATTTCTTTTAGATATCTTCTTAAGATAAATTAGAGTTTCCTATTTCTTTTAAAAGCATTCCTAAAATGAATCAAAGTATTTTATTTTGATTAGAATTTTTCCTAAGTTGAATTAGGAAATAAATTCTTCATCAGTAGAGATATAATTAGAACTAAGGTGTTTCATTCATATCCTGATATTTAAAAAGATGTTATCAAGAAATAATGCTACTGTTATTAATAAACTCAAATTATTTAGGCAAAAAATATCTATTTCACACGACCCGAAGTTTGAGTATTCAGATAACAAATTTATATTATGCAAAATAACTTGTTATATATATTGATATATCTATATGTCGGTGAGACAAAAAGCCCACAAACGGAGGAAAGAAAAGATGAAGCTAATTAGCTGCTAACATTTATATGTACATAACAGAAGAATTAACTGCATATTGGAGATGATTGGTACGAGGGTACAACTCGTGCATTAATATCTGTCCACAGAGTGAGGATGGCTTCTTGTACGGAAATAACTTTCCCGTGTAAACCAAAACACATAAAACTATGTGTGTGACTTGAAAAATAAACAAGCTTGTCTTAGTTTTTTCTTTTTTAGTAAAAGCTTGTCTTAGTTTGTGCCTAGCTACGCCCAGAAGCACATGAAAACTCCACTTTACCTTCCTCATTTTACCTTATTGCGCATGTATATCTACTCAAACAAATTGTGAAAAGACCTCACAGAGCCACTGCTTTTCTTGTTCATAAATGGAATCTTTCCTTCTTTTCCATCCAACTAGGTTAAGATAAGAAGTCTTTCTTTGTCTCTTTGTGTCTAAAATCTCTTGTCTAACAGTTGTCGGTGACTTTCTTCTGGTCTCTGTGTGAAACTGCCATGAGCACCAAAAAAAGAAGGCATCTTAAAAAGGAAACAAAGTAAAAAGAGTTGATAAACCTAGGTGGCCTGTGCTGATGCCCTCCTTGTAATTTTCCTGGGCTTGGATTGGTAAGCAGAGATTGGTTCTATATCGCTTAATTATTCCCTCTTCAGCTTCCAAATTTATTAACCCACTTCAGCTCTTTGCTCTTTAGTGTTTCTCTCTATCTAGGGTTGGTTTCAAGATTCTGGTTTTTATGTTCTATTTTGGGTAACTTGTCTTTCCATAATCATCTTCAGATTCTTAACTTGATTTAGCAAGTCTCCTAATTTTCTCTTCTCATTCAACACTTTGTTATGTGTACTAGTTTTATTATATGATCATTGATGGGGATTTCTTCTACATTTCTCTTTTGCAGTAATATTCGCTAACTGGTATATTTATTTTTGTCTTCCTCATCCGTTTATTAAACTCTATCACTTTCTGATTAAGTTAACAGAAAATTTCATGCAGCTTCCAGATAAAGGTAAGCTGTTTCTGTATGGTGCACTTGTTTCTCACCTTCCCTTGAATCAAATGGTTTCGAAGCTCTTTGATTCTCATTGTTGACAGTTTGATCTATCGAATCCAGTAATCTTCATTGTTGGTTTTGTTTCAACTGTTTATTAATATTCAGACAATGTAACCATTTTGTCCCTATTCTTTCTTCCTTTAAAAGGTTAAAGATGGTCTGGGAAATTTGAGATAAATTAGATTTCTTCTTCGAGAATATTTGACATGGAAAAACCTAGATTGATTCTGGGTTGGTTTTGCCAAGTTCATCCTTGTGATTCTAGACAAAATATATAGTTGAATCGCTTACTCTTCTTGATCCGATTCATGACTCATTCAATCTCTACACACCTCAAAGTAAATATGGAGAATCAGTCTTATGCGGTAAAACACACAAACACACTTGTTTTATGTTACCAAGTCACTTATCATTACATTCCCTTGGTTGATTCTTGTTAAGAAAAACTCATTTTGGTTTTATTGATCAATCCACATCAAATTCTCAAATCCAATATTGTATCTCTTGTTCCTTCTCTACGAAATTCCAGTTAATTTTCATACATATAGTGACTTTTTATAGGGAAAAATGACAAGGCAGAAAATCCAAATCAAGAAGATAGAGAACATAACAGCAAGGCAAGTGACATTTTCAAAGAGGAGGAGAGGGCTTTTCAAGAAGGCTTCTGAGCTCTCAACGCTCTGTGATGCTGAGATTGCTCTGATAGTGTTTTCTGCAACTGGGAAGCTCTTTGAGTACTCAAGCTCAAGGTTCCTTTTCTTACCCATTATAATTCTCATTTTCTTTTGCTTATCTGTCCAAGAATATTGCTTTTCATTATAATTAATTGATCATGTCCTTCTTTATTGGATCCATATGAGACCACGTGATAATTGGTGACTTCATTGATCAACCCAGTACGGGTTCTAGTCAGCAACTCATCAATTGGTTTCTTTCAAAGCAAACAAAATTGTGAAAAGAAGAAAAAACATGTCATACAATTTCTTATGTCAGAGAGACTGTATACATGTACCAAGTGTATACAGTGTTTGATGTCAGTATAGCTACTAGTATCTTCGACGTCAGTAGTGCCTTTGCTGTTAGTTCAACGTTATAGCTAAGAGAGATTATTATAATTCCCATTGATTTTATGTAAGAAACAGATATAATCAGTGAATCGTTTTCTATCAGGTGATTTCTTGATTACTCGAGTGAGTTATACTAGTTGATAGTAGTAACTTTGCTGTTTCTTTTTCCTTTTGTACGTTTTATGATTTGCCAGACTGTTTATTTTAAACTTGAAACTTATAGTTTAGCTTATTTTCATAAAATATTAATTAGATATGTTTGCAACTAACTGATTTCTTAAGTATACTAAGTAAATATCAGGTATAAGATGAAAAGAGTGTTTCATGTGATACATACACCTCGACAGAATAGGCACTACATAAGAAATCCAGTTTTATATATATATATATATATATATATATATGTCTGTATGTATATGCATAAAATAATAAGGTAGCCTACTTTAGCTGATAACTACCGGATTCTACAATTGTATATAGAACCAAGATCAGTCATGTCTGAAGTGTGTAACACAAACATGAAAAAGTAGATATAAGCTCTAGACATCATC
>JANZXR010000171.1:36115962-36133281 GCA_027575705.1 Erythroxylum echinodendron
ATTATTTAAATTGATATGATGCCATGTGGAGTTCTGTAGTGATCGCACGTAGCGCTCCCTTATCTTAGGATTCGTATTGGAATGACCTACGGGCGTCCCGATGCGTACCCTAGGATAATGGAGTGTTACATTAATAAATTGTGTATTAATTGTTTTATACAATTTTTATTTTTGAATAATTTAATTTTGTGTCTATAATTAGTCTACGATCCCACCACAAATTTTTCTTGCCTAGTCCTTAATGACATTTAAATGCTATAATTTATTTTATTTCATTGAAATGTTTCCAAATATATATGTATAATAAATATCAAATGGTGACACGTAAACACCATAAAAGCCGTATAGGGACCCAGGGCCAACACAAAGTCTTTTGCAACACTCTTAACTCAAAAAATAGATCATCGATGTCAACATCTGACACATTGTTGTAAGAAAAAGTCTTGCTAAACTTAACACAACATTCTTTTAATTCATTACTATCCATTGACTTCAACTTATCTGAATCACACAAGAATCCAAAAATATTTTGAAAGATAGTTAATTACTCAAATCTTTCACTAAGCGAAGCGATGGCCATATCCACATCAACTAGAAAGTAGTTGACTCTAAATGATTTCTATGGTGATTGGACCACTTCTTCATGATCAAATTCATCAAATTGCTTTTTCTGTAGAATATGTCGTTTGGTTGGAAATACAGGCTCAACACTCATTTCAATAGCAATAGTTTTGGCAATGTTCAAACTAGAAACAAACCCTTCATCTTTATACTTCTCAAAATATTTCACGACATCATTTATTTGGCTGATTGAAATGTCGATGGTAGTGGACTTAGATGGCAGCTTCTTACTCACCATATCAACATAAAATAAAATATCGTACCAAATAACCATGCCAAGCAAAAACTCAAATTTCTCTATTGATGTGGCCAAATCTTCAGCGTGACTCCTTATCCCCGATTCATCTTTAGAACTATGCATCTTCATTAAAGCAAGCCTTACTTGAGGGGCCTAAAATCTAATAGCTTTAACACTTTTAATCCGACTCTCCCAACATGTATTAGACAATGATTTGACAGTCAATCCAGGGACATTGTCAGTTAGAACCTTCCACCTTTTAAGAGAGCTAGAAAATAATGTGTATATACGTTGCACAACCCCAAAAAATAAACTAGCTCTAACGTAAGATTCTGCCATATCACAAAGGGTAAGATTAAGACTATGACATGCACAAGGCATATACAATGCTTTTGGATTTATCTCAAGAAGCCTCTTTTGAACTCCTTGATGTTTCCCTTTCATGTTTGAACCATTATCATAACCTTGACCCCTCACATCATACACATTAAGATCAAGAGACTTCAGTACCTCCAATAATTCATTAAAAAGTCCCAAATCAGATGTCTTATCAACTTTCAAAAACTCTAAAAAGTACTCTTTCATCATTATCTTGTCATTTGACATATTCACACATCGAACTATTAAGAGTAATTTGTTCTTGATGGCTCACATCTGGGGTACAATCAAGAATCACAGAGAAATACTTCGCTTCTTTGATGATCTTCGATATAGAAATTTTCACGTTGTATGCCAATAGAGAAATCAATTCATTTTGAATTTTTTGGCTAAGATAGTGATGATGAATTTCTCTGTTTTTAATGCGCAGAATATGTTCTTGCATTACCGGGTCAAATTTAGCAATCATTTGCATAAGTCCTAAAAAGTTACCATTACTGACTTCATAAAGTTTCTCATTGGAGCCACGGACAGCCAGATTATATTCAGCTAGAAATTCCACACCAGCAACTATTCTTTTCAAAACTTCTCTCAATCGCTCTCTCTCTATCATAATTTCTTGTTGCAATTCATTATCAATTGTTTCATTCTTTTTCAACCTGACACGTAGTTCCTTATAGGAACTCATATTAGCCATATGTTCATGACTATTTTCATGTTGTTTGAGCCTCTCGCTGAGATGCTTCCAATCTCTGAATCCGGTACCTGCTAGGACATGATTGTTAACACTAGAATTAAACAACTTGCAGGGAA
Source organism: Erythroxylum echinodendron (assembly GCA_027575705.1). Classification (NCBI taxonomy): domain Eukaryota; kingdom Viridiplantae; phylum Streptophyta; class Magnoliopsida; order Malpighiales; family Erythroxylaceae; genus Erythroxylum; species Erythroxylum echinodendron. The sequence continues at coordinate 36,118,013 of JANZXR010000171.1, forward strand.
AGCAATACACTTTATCCACACGTCTTGAGTACAACAACCACTTTCTATCACTAGTCTCATCGTTACTCAACTTTCTCGAATAATGATTATAACCAAAATGTCTTGAATTATCATCCAATGGAAATACAAGATCTAATTTCCTTATAGGCCCCTTTTCAACTAGTAAGTCTCTTATTTCATGATCAAGATTATCCGGCTAATTACTAGGATCATAACTATCAAAATGAAGGACGGGATGTTTATTGACATCACAATTTTCAGCATTTGATCTATTCTCCAGATTGTCATTTTCATCATGACCATCAACACATAAATCCTCATAAACTTCATGTGAACTTGTATCACGCAAGACAAATTTATCTATGGTCCCTTTTTGTTTTTCTGTTAGTTGCTCAATTCGTTTCCTTTTTTTCCATTTTTCACTTCTCGATAAATGCTTTTTCGATAACATCTTATCAAATCTAAACAATTCAAGAAGATAGGAATAATATCACCTGATTATAATGCTTGAAGGAGCCCCCAATAGTTTGCTTGTAAGTGTTTAGAATCGTACACTGAAAGATACAACAAAGTTCATGATTAAAAATTACAATAGTAAAATTTGAATTTAACATCTCAATTGTGCAATAGCCGATGATACTATCAGAAATCACGAAGAACATAACAAATTTTTTTCATTACTTGCAAACTTCCTAATTATTGTCATTTTCGTAATAAAAGCTCAATACAAATCTACTCTGAATTTTTTCCCCAATTTTTTTTATCATCTGCCCTTATACTCTTGGGGCACTTCACTCAGGTATATCGAGTTGTCAGCATTGAACAAACACATCAACTTGACAAGAGAGCAACTCTTGAATCTTCTCAACTTGGTTATTATTACAAGCAGCCTTTTTACTAATACTCACCAATAGAGAATGGGGCAGAAACTTACTTGGAGCCTATACAATACTCTTAACGTTTCGAGAGAATAATTACCACTTACCAGCATGACATGATATGGAAAGTGACGTGTGCGATAAAGAGGGTCTCCCAAAAGATCAGTGATAAGCGTAGGCAATGACAATTTTATATGAAGGAAGCATGACAATCAATGCGACTATATGTGGGAAACGGTGGAAGAGACAGAGAGGAGCAAGGAAGAATGCGTGCAGGTTTGTCGTTTTTTTTAAACAACTCCATTCCATATTATTAAAATTGGGCCCTGGGCAGAGGCCCAGCTCGCCCCTTCCCAAGGCCGGGGCTGTTCATATTATGAAATAGTCAAGATAATTTTACAATTAAATTGATAAATATCCTCAACGAAATAGAAAAAATGTTATTAATGATTTTCTTAAAAAAAATCAAAGTAATAGATGTTCTAAAGCATTTAAAAAAACTAAATGAGAGTATAATATAATTTACTAGGCTAAAATACATTTAACCTCTTGTTTATCTCGTGGTACGTTATGCCTCCCTCTACTTTAAAAATTGACTTATTACCCCTATATTTTTTGTTTTATTTTATTATGCCCCCTATTTCAAAATTAAAAATTATTTTAAGTATAGATTACATTTTGACCGTTAATAAATAAAAAATTACTAAAAATATCATTATCTTCACAATTGTACTTCATGACCATTAATTTATGAAAAAATTAAAAAAAGAAAATTTATTTATGAAACAAAATTAAAAAAGAAATAATTAACAATTATAAAATAAAATATCACTATTTTTATGTTTCCCTGTTGCCCTATAAAACTATAAATTATCCTTTTTAGGCTCTTTTTCTATTTTCTAATTCATTCCTGTGCTAGGAATGACAATGGATCGAGCTGAGCTCGGGTCGCTTCTGGCTTGACCTGACCCACTGGATGACTGGCCTGTGGTCTGACAAGCCCGAGGTTGCCTGGCCCGTGGCCCTACCAAACCATGGGCTATTGGCCTGTGACCTGGCCGCCAGCCTGACTGGCTATAAGCAGGTCAACCCGACTTGACCCCACTTTATGTTTTTCAAAAAATTAACACGACCATCCTGACCCGACCTAGACCTTGACTTGGCCGGGCCAACCAATCTCGGTCTATGGCCTGGCCCGTGGCTCAATCAACCGGATCAAGTCACATTTGCCATTCCTATTCGTTACCCACCGATTTTTATATTTTGTATTTATAGTTTTATAGTGCAAAAAGGAAACATAAAATTGGTGATATTTTATTTTATTATTGTTAATTATTTTTTTTTAAAAATTGATAAATAAATTATCTTTTTTATTTTTCCATAAATTATGGTCATGAAGTACAATTGTAAATATAATGATATTTTTAGTAATTTTTTCTTTTTTTATTAACGGTAAAAATGTAATACATGCTTAAAATAATTTTAATTTTTAAATAGAGGGCATAATAAAATAAAGAAAAAAATATAGGTATTTAATGTATTTTAGTTAATAAAAAACTAAAAGGTATTTATGTCCAAAAATGCAAAATGTATAGATTTTAATTTATTTTAGAAAAATTTCTAGATAAAGAAGGAAAGAAATCAAAGAGATTAAGTAAAGTTTGAAATAAGAAACAAATAAAACAAAGTAGGAAATTATTCAAAACTCTCACAAAGTAGATAAGTAGTGATCACGTATTAGTCAATATTTTATTTTGTTCAATTTGAAAGAAATCCAGATAAGAATGTTGGATAAGGCATAATCATGTGGTGGTCAATATATTGTCCTGCCTAATAAGAAAGGAATGTAGAGAGGAATGTTGGATAAGGCAAGATTGCTTGCTAGTGAATATCCGATTCTGACTAATAAATCAAATGTTTCATCATTCACTGCCAGTTATCAAAGAACTCAATCACAGCGTATTCAAGCCTTGTATCATGAAAGTAACATAAAAGATCAACATTATATTACCCATCCGTAAAGGTAGTTCAGTAACATAGGCATTGTCATTGATTTTTCTTTTAATTATGAACAAACCATACTTTTGTTGTTCTAGTTTATGATGACCTCCAACAGTTTGATTCTTGCTTAAAGAAACCTTAACTTCATCTCCAAATGAAATACTTAAGCTCTCATATATAGATCAACCTTCTTATTAGCTCTTTCATTTTTTTTGTTTTACCTTTACTTAAATCTCTTGTACTTTTTTGTCTAAATTTGCAACACTAGGAGAAATAATAGAAGATTTACTCAATTTAATAAGATCAAGAAGAGATTACATACATCGGGTAAAAAAACAAAAAATAGCAATCAGCCAAAGAGCAAATTAGATACTTTGGCGTAAACCGCGAAAAATAGCAATCAGGCAATGAAACTATGTATGTTGTGGTGTCCCTGAGCATTGTTGATTTTACGTATGAACTTAGGCTTGTTTGACTTTTATCAATATCGTTGGTCCTATCACCTATCCTCTTCCAAAGTATAAATCTAACAAGGTTGTGTCTAGCTGAGAGGCGTTAATACAAACTTAAAGCTAAGAGAAATAAAAATGGATACATTACATTATATGCATCAATTCCCCACTATCTTTTATAGGGACTATCGTACCGTAATAAATGGCCAAGTTGCTCGCTGTTGAAAAATCTATTTTTATAATTAATACAAACTTACGTTTAATAGATTTTCGTAAAATTAAAATTTTGAATACATAACAATCAATTAATCAATAAATACAAATTGACTATTATAAATGCGCATATGTATATAAAAAGAAGTCATTGGAGAAATCTCCCATAAGCTAAAGAATACTTATTAAAAAGGATTGGCCTAAAATATTTGGTTAATATTTATGTGAACTATGCGTGAAATATAATTATTTACGTAAAACTCCTATCAATTCTAAATTTTAATACATTGAATTAGATTCTTTAATTTTAAAGTTAATTAGTTTAAAGTAAAATTTAAGCTATTGATTGTCCACAATTATTTTAAATAAAAAATCTTAAATGAAACTTAAAATTCACTTGAAAATTAAAATAGTTCTTAAATTTTTATTTATTTATGTTAATGTTTAAATTTTATAAAATAATTTTGTCCGTTAAACAATGACAAATATTTATTCATACCATGAAAATATTCAAGATAATTTTACAATAAAATTGGTAAATATCCTCAATGAAATAAAAATGTTATTAATGATTTTCTTGAAAAATCAAGGTAATAGATGTTCTAAAGCATTTGAAAAACTAATTGAGGGCATGATAGATCTTACTATACTCAATTTCTTAATGGAGCATTTCTACTATTTTTAATTAAGTTCTTAAACATTAATAATTTCTATTAATTTCTTTTTGTTAACAGAAACACAAACGTAAACGAAATGGTGATGTGACATGTGCAAATGAGATATGTTAACATATAGCGGCATTAACATCTTTTACTTTTTAACATTAGATTTATCTTCATAAAAATCACTACTGCAACAACAACAACTTCAGTGCACAAGACTCTCCACTTTGCTAAGGTTAAAAGAAGGACATCAATTATATGCATCTTTCCTTTTGCATTTAACAAATAAATTATTTTCATGACTCGAATATGTGACTTTTTGATTATAAAAGAATAAGGCTCAACCTCTTTATAAAAATCACTCTTAAGGAAATCGAATCACTTTCAAATATTTAGTTCAAATAATTATGTTTGTTAGTAGCATATTTATAAGCCAACATTTTTCTTTAAAAATCTATATTTCTATCACATTTAAACTATTAATATTTATATCATGATAAACTAAAAAACATGTGCGGTGAAAGTAAAATGAAGTGATAACTTACAATTTACACACTAATATAACAATACTTTTTATCACATGATTAATTAATCCTTATTATTAATTTCGGCATAATTATGATATGTATCTGAAATCATCAAACAAAAATAAAGATAGATAAATAGAATAATTTTAACAACTTTTTTAATGAATTCTTCCTATTGTTAATGGTTTTTATTAAATATTTCAAATTAAACTAAGAAGAATTATTTTAATATACGTATAACATTGTAAATAAATTGATTAAAAATACTAACATGATACTATGTTAAAAATATAATGACATGCCACGCATATATAATGTTTGCAGGACTTATAATATTGTGTGCATAAATAACGTGATATACTAATATTTTATATATATTTATGTCACGTTATTATAATATTGATGTGACATATCATATTTATGTTTTTTATTAATAAGGCTAACAAAGAATTTAATAAAAATTTAATTAAAAATGATAAAAATTCTCTATTAAAAAGTGATTTTACTAGAATGACATAAATACGGTAATCTCAAACCAATTTTAGGACATGACTTGACATAGCAAAAACAAACAAAATTTGAATCCAAAAATAGTGAATAAAGATTTTCAAAGAGAAAACACATTTTATTATAGAAAGTTGTTAATCTCTTTGAAAAGTTGTTTAAATAGGTTTGCTTAAACTCTAATTCATAATTAGGAAGAATTTAAAAAAATAAAAAATTTTAATTCATCTTTAAAACACTTATGAAAGAAATTGGAAACTTTAATTTATTTGAAGAAGACTTCCAAATAAATAGGAAATTCTAATTTATTTTAGAAAAATTTGTAGACAAAATAGGAAAGAAATCAATGAAATTAAGTAAAGTTTGAAATAAGAAACAAATAAAATAAAGTAGGAAATTATTCAAAAATCTCACTGAGTAAATAATGCGTGCTCACGTAATAGTCAATATTCTATTTTATCCAATCAGAAAGAAATCTAGATAAGAATGTTGGGTAAGGCATGATCATGCATTGGTCAATATACCATCCTACCTAAAGAGAAAGAAATGTAGAGAGGAATGTTGGATAAGGCAAGATCGCTTGCTAGTGAATATCCCGTTATGGCAAAGAATTCAAATGTCTCATCGTTCACCCCCACTTGTCAAAGAACTCAACCACAACTTATTCAAGCTCTGTATCATGAAAGTAAAATAAAAGATCAACATTATATTACCCATCTATGAAGGTAGTTCAGTAACATAGGCATTGTCATTGTTTTTTCCTTTAATTATGAACAAACCATACTTTTGTTCTAGTTTGTGATGACCTCCAACAGTTTGATTTTTGCTTAAGAAAACCATAGCTTCATCTCCAACATTAAACACTTAAGCTCTTATATATGGATCAACCCTCTTATGAGCTCTTTCATTATCTTTTTTTTTTACCTCTACTTAAATATCTTATGCGTTTTCATCTAACTTTGCAACACTAGAAGAAAGGTTAGAAGATTTAGTCAATTTAACAAGATCAAGAGCATATTAGATACTTTGGGTAAACCACAAAAAATAGCAATAAGCCAATGACACTATAGGCTACATTGTTGTTGGAAAATTTTTCTCATGCAATTGAGAAATTCCAACATTTTGGTTTATCCCTGTATATATGCATCTTATCAAATTACTCAAAGTCCTATCCACTACCTCCATTTGTCCATTGTTTTGTAAGTCTGCAGTTCTACTATACTTAAGAGAATAATCAAACAATCCCTATAAGGTCCTCGAAAAGTGACTTAAAAACTTGTGCCATAATCATAAGTAATCGATTTAGGAATATTATGGAGTCATACCACTTCCCTAAAAAATAGCTTAGCAAGCACTGTAGCATTGCCATATTCTTACAAAGGATAAATTTTGTCATTTTAGAAAACCTATCCACAACCACAAAAATAGAATCTATACCTCTTTGTATTATTAGAAACCTCAATGTGAAATCCATGGACAAATCATCCTAAATAACATTAGGAACTGACAATAATATATACAAACTAGCATTTAAAGCATATCCTTTATAAGCCTGACATACTTGGCACCTCTCCACAATAGTAACAATGTCTCTTCTCATCTTCAACTAATAATTTCTTTTTCTCACCTCTTCAAGAGTCTTTTATCTACCAAGGTGACTAACTAAGCCTCCCTTATGCAATTCTCTAATTGTCTTCTCATTGAGTGAAGTTCTTGGAAGATAAAGTTAATTTCCTTTCATAAAAAGCCCATAATGTATATAGAAATTGTCATGAGAATTTTTCAACGAACACAAGTCTCATATCTCTCTAAAATCTCTATCATTCTTATATAAATTCTTCAAATACTTAAGCCCCCCAACCTCCATAATTAAGGTCTTCATTATACCCACCTTTCTACTTAATGCATTAGCATCCACATTATTCTTCTCATTTTTATGCATCAATTCATATGGAATTTGTCAATAAAAGTTGACCGCCTAGTATGCATTTTCATTCTCAATTGCCTTTAACTTTCTAAACACTTCAAAGCTTAATGATGAGTGTACAAAATAAATGCTCTCCTAACTAAATAATGTTCCCACATCTTCAAAGTTCTCACAAAAACATAAATTTTTTATTTTTTGGTGTAAATAACGCACATGAGCTCATACTCTCTCTAGTATGCCCCTTCCTAATCATCTCCTTTACTTTCTCCATCAAGCTTTCATTTTCTATTGGACTTATACACCAGTGAGGTAAGTTAGCTATACTAGCTTTAATAATAAATCAATGTAATGTTGGACATCTTTTATGGGAGGTAATCCATTAGGTAACTCACTGGGTATTACATCCCCAACTTCTGTTAAGATTGGTTGCATTTTTAAAAGAGTCTTATCTTCTCTCTTTTTACTCTCTCCTTCCCCTTTCACTATCAACAAGTGTAGCTCCTTTATTTCTTTCATCTCATCAACAAAATTTCTCCTATTATTTTCTAATTCTAAGAATGGTTTCTTTGTCCCATTAAGTTCCCCTACTCTCTTTTCACTTATGAGTACCAAGTTATACTTTACACCATTCTTCACAAATTGATAAATATTCTTCCTTCCTGAGTGATATGCATCAATATTATATTGTCATTGTCTACCAAACAAAATTTGAAATATCCATATCAACATCATAATAATTTCCATATGATTGTTTACCAATAGAAAATAGTACCTTATACCTTTTCGTGACATTTATATCACTGATGTTTGTAATCTATGTGATATTTTATGGTTTAGGCTTAGACTCGGTCGATAACTTTAGTTTCTTGACCACCAATGTACTAATGATATTCTCTTGGCTACCGTAGTCAATGATCATCCCATAAAGATTTTCTTGTACCACGCCTTTAGTGCGAAACAATTAGTATCATTGTCAATATTTATAATTCTTTTTAAAAATTATTAATCTTATAATAAATTCAACAAAACCATCTTATTCTCCTTTAGGAAGTTCACAATCTTCCCCATTTAATCTACACTCTTTTTCCTCAGTATCTATGGCTACCTACTCTACTTTGTTATCAAAATTTTGCCTCGGACATCATTAAAATGTTGGCTTGGTTCCCCACATTTAAAGAAATTTAAAGGAACATATTTTGCATAAGGGTTGGCAAGTTTAGTAGTTGGTGTAACTTGTTTGCTAGAATTTATGCCATTGTTATTTCCCTTTATGTAATTAGCACATGTTGGAGTAAAGCTAACAAGTTCTTTTCCTTTTTCACTTATCATTGTCTCATTATTCCACATTCTCCTATAATCTCCTGACATCTTATCGATCAACATCTTGGCCTTTATAGCCAAATTCTTTACATCATAAACATTTAAGGCCATTTAAATCCAAATTTATCCCGAATTGTTGGATTCAAACCTCTCAAATATCGAGTAACTTGTTGTTGTTTGCTTTGTGTCAAATTATTTTGAGTTACCAATCTCAGAAACTCAACAATATACTTATAAATAGTTTTAATTCCTTGAATATGGATGTAATAAGCATTAAACAAATAACATTTATAATCTAGAGGCAAATTTTGTCTCCTTAATAATTGTGTCATCCTTGCCTAAATAGATACTAAATCATGCCCGCCTTTTAACCTACTCTCCTTTAATTGATTCCACCAAATATTAGCTCTTCCTTTAAGTCAATAAGTAGTTAACTTTACTTTCCTCTCATATGGAATTTCAGTATTATAAAAGAACCCTTTTACTTCTTCTAATCAATCTAAAAAGGCTTATGTCTCAAGTTCACTACTAAAGAAAGGAATATATTTACCTTTAGTCTATACTCACGATCACTCCAACCTTGTCTATGATGATCTTCTCTTGAGATCGTTTTTTTTCATTATCGCTAGAATCGATAACTCTCATTAAAGAAATGGAATTTGAGGTTGTGCAGAGGTAACTTTCCCGTCAACTATTTTCCCAAATCTCTGGTTATCGTCACTTCTCGTAAATGTCTACAAATTTCATATGATTGTAACCAATTGTTGTTCCATATTACGAATAACTCTCCCGTATTATTTGATTCTTCTCTAATCATCAGATAATCCTTGAATGTCATCATTAGGATTATTTTTCATTATTAGAAGGAACAAGCTCTCTGAGATTCAAAGTTCTGATACCACCTAACACAGTGAAAAAGATAAATAAACATGATTTCAGTTCATAAATTGTAAGATAAAAATTCTCAAAGAGAAGATAAATTTTATTGATAGAGAGTTACCTTAATCTCTCTGAAAAGTTGTTTGAATAGGTTTATATAAACCCTAACTCATCTTAGGAAGAATTATAAACAAAATAGGAAATTTTAATTCATTTTAAAAAGAATTCTAAAAGAAATAGGAAACTCTAATTTTCCTTAGGAAGACTTCTAAAAGAAATAAAAAGCTTTAATTTATTTGAGGAAGACTTCTGGACAATCTAAACTTCTAAAAGAAATATAAAACTTTAATTAGAGATGACAAAATCGGTTCGACTTGTTTTCAGCCCGGGTTATCGGGCCTGTGGCTAGCCCGTCATTTTGGAAATTTTTATCTTACAAAAATAAATGGTGAGTTGGGTCCACCTGGCCAGCCCGTAGCCTCTCTGGCCATAGTCCGGGCCACAGGCCGGTTAGGCCGCTGGGCCATGAGCCACCATGACCCTAGGTCGGACCAGGATGGACGGAGGGTGACCCAAGCTCGGCCTGGCCCATTGGCATTCCTAACTTTAATTTATTTTAGGAAGACTTCTAGACAATCTAAAAAAAGAATCAAAGAGATTGGATAAAGTTTGAAAGAAGAAACAAATAAAATAAAGTAGGAAATTATTTAAAAATTCTGCAGAGAAGGACGTTGGATAGGGCACGATCACGTGTTATTTAATATTCCATTCTACCTAATTTGAAAGTTCATAGAAGAATATTGGATAAGGTGTGATCATATGCTAGTCAATGTATCATTTTGCCCAAAGTGGAAAAAATACAAAAAGGAATATTGGGTAAAGTAAGATCATGTGTTTTTGAATATCCTATTATGTTTAAGAATTCAAATGCCTCGTCATTAAAGAATTTTATGCTTTTGTGAGAGCTTTGAAGATATGGAAACATTATTTAGTTGGGAAAGCATTTATTTTATAGTCATCAAGCTTTGAAGTATTTGGGAAGTCAAAGGCAATTGAGAATGAATATGCATACTATATGGTAAGTTTTTATAGGCAAGTCCCTATATAAATTAATGTACAAGAAGGGGAAGAATGATGTGGTTGCTGATGCATCAAGTAAAAGGGTGGCTATATTGAAGAATTTGAGGATAAAGGTTGAGGGTCTTGAGTATTTGAAGGAGTTATATGAAAGTAATGGAGATTTTGGAGAAATATAGGATTTATTTTTGGTGAAAAAGTCTTATGATGATGTCTATGTATATGATGGGTTTTTATCAAAGGAAATTAACTGTAACTTCACTTAGGGAGAAGGTGATTACAAAATTGCATGAGGAAGGCTTAGTTGGTTACCTTGGTAGAGACAAGACTCTTGAAGAGGTGAGAAAGAGATATTATTAGCCAAAGATGAGGAGATACATTGTTACTATTATGGAGATGTGCCAAATTTGTCAAGTTTACAAGGGATATGCTTCAAATGCTAGTTTATACATGTCATTGTCAGATCCTAATGCTATTTAAGAGGATTTGTTGATATATTTCATATTGGCGCTTCTAAGAACACAAAGAGGTGTAGATTCTATCTTTGTGGTTGTGCAAAGGTTTTCTAAAATGACATAATTTATCCCTTGTAATTAGATGGCAGATGTTACAGTGATTGCCAAGGTATTCTTTATAGAACTGTTGTGACTCTATGATGTTCCTAAATCCATCACTTTTGATTGTTACACCAAAATTTTGGGTGACTTTTTTGGCAAACCTTATGATGGTTATTTGATTCTTCTCTTAAATATAGTAGCACTAAACACCCAAAAATAGATGGCCAGATAAAGTTAGTGAAGTAAACCTTAGATAATTTGGTAAGATGTATATGCTTGACAAACCAAAAATTTTAGATTTCTTGATTGTACAAACTAAATTTTCCTATAACAATATAGTTCATAGTTCCATTGGGCGATCTTCATTTTCTTTGGTTTACATAAAGCACCTAATCATGCTCTTAATCTTATTAAATTTTCTAAATCTTCTAACATTTTTCCTACTATTACAAAGTTAGCAAAAAAGGCACAAGAGATTCAAGTGGAGGTGAAAAAAAGATTGAAAGAGCTAATGAGAAGTACTAGGCTAAGGTTGATCCGCATAGGAGAGCTTAAGCTTTTATTGTTGGAGATAAAGTTATGGTTTTCTTGAGCAAAAGTTGAATGGTTGGAGATCATCATAAACTACAACAAAAGAAATATGGTTCGTTTAGAATTAAAAGAAAAATTAATGATAATGCTTACATTAACTACCTTTATGGATGGGCAACATCTCTCCAACTTTCAGTGTTGCTGATCTTTCGCCCTACTTTTATGATACGAAACTTAGATACATTGACAATAAGTCACGGTCGAGTTCTTTGATAAGTGAGAGTGAATTGTGAGGCATTTGAATTATAAGATAGAATGAGATATTCACTAGCACATCATCTCACCTTATCTAATATTAACCTCTGCATTTCTTTCTCTTTATACAGAATGGTACATTGGCTAGCAAGTGATCACGTCTTATCTAATATTCTTCTCTGGATTTCTTTCTAATTAGGTAGAATTGAATATTGACTAGATTGATGTCACGATTTATCTAACATCCTTTTTTGCAAATTTTTAAATAATTTCTTATTTTATTTTGTTTGCTTCTTATTTCAAACTTTATTCAATCTCTTTGATTCTTTTCTTATTTTGTCTAAAAGTCTTCCTAAGATAAATTAAAGTTTCCAATTTCTTTTTGAAGTCTGCTTAAGATAAATTAGAGTTTCCTCATTTTTTCAAAAGCATTCCTAAGATGAATTAGAAAATTTTATTTTGTTTAGAATTTTTCCTAACTTGAATTTAAACAACTTTCGAGAGAGATTAAATTAATTCTTCCTCAATAATTTTTTCTCTTTTAATTTTTTTCTTATAATTCTTAAATTAGAATTATCTTTGTTTATCTTGTTTTGCTGTGTCATAACTATACATAGATATAATTAGAACTAAGGTGTTTCATACATATCCTGATATTTGGATAGGTATTATCAAGAAATAATGCTACTATTATTAACAAAATCAAATTATTTAGGCCAAAAAAAAGCTATTTCACACAGTCGAAGTTTGAGTATTCAGCTAATAAATTTATATTATGCAAAAATAACTTGTCATATATATTGATATATCTATTTGTCTATGAGACAAAAAGCGCACGAACTGAAGAAAAGAAAAGATGAAGCTAATGAGCTGCAAACATGTGAGACAGATGTTCTGTTACAAGACCATTTGTGGCATAGGCATAGAGAATATGCTGCCTAAACTTTTTTTTTGAAAAATTAAAAAATTGGATTGATAGATGAGAGATGAAAAATAATGTTAGGAGAAATATAATACTCTCCTTAATTTTCTACAACAAAAACAACAATATAATATTTAATACAAACTAAACCAAATAGGACAATGGCAGAATAAGAACACCATTGCCTATCAAAGTCAAATTGATTATAAAGAAATAAAAAACCCTCTCATTTATACCTCTAAGATGCTAATGCATTCAAATTAGGGTTAAGAAAATATAAGTAATCGAGAAACTTCCAGCTCGCTTCCATCAATATAACAACTCGACTCCTAAAAAAGGCATTGACTGCATGTTGGAGATGATTGGTACGAAGGTACAACTCGTGCATTAATATCTGTCCGCAGAGTGAGGGTGGCTTCTTGTATAGAAATAACTTTCCCGTGTGAATCAAAACGTATAAAACTGTGTTTGACGGATTCAGATCTTCTGCTCCGCCAACGTTGTACCTACTCTGTGCCGCGATTGATACGTCAACATTTAGTTAAAAAATGAGACAGACTCATATTCTGACTCCTTAATATTAAGAATGTCGAAGTCATAAAGCCGAGCCGATGTGTCCACCCCTCCACCTTTTTGTTTTTATTTGTCACAGGCATGATTATGAATAGTCACAGCTGTGACTTTTCCACTTTTGAATTAAGATGTTTCATTACTAAATTAAATTATAAATTAATTCTTTTAATACCCAAATCATTTATTCTTTGTTCACTTTTGCTATGGAAAAATTTTCATTAAATTGTTGAGTATTATTTTTACCTCTCCTATGAATTTTATTTATTTAATATAATTATTATCTTTTATTTATTTTTTATTAATTAATTGTTTATATTAATTCATTTTTATAATCAAATTTTAAGTCTAAAATCATTCTACGATATTTTAATTACTATGTGCTTATATCAGAAAAGTACCACCATAAATTTTCCTTGTCTAGTCCCAAATACATTTATTATTATTTCAAATAAATCCCAATGGTGGCACGTAGTCGTTATAAAATTCATATGAAGACTAGGGGCCAACATAAATTCTTTTCATTTTTTTCTTAATTTTAATAATAAATAATAATAATAATTTATTACAGTAACTAAACAATTAATAATAAAAATGAATTTAATAATAATAATAATAAAGATATTTAATCAAAATGATACAACTAATAGTAATAATTATATATACTCAAGTAGGAAATTACAAATACTAATAATTAATAATAATTAGAATTATTCAATTAATAAGAATACTAAATTTAATAATAATAATAATAAGACTTAAATTATTAATAATAAGGAGTTTTATAATAACAATACAAATAAAATTCATGGATAAATATAATAATAATAATAAGGAATATAATAATAAATACATTTAATAATAATAAATAATTAAATAATAATAATAAATGTTGTTAATAAAAATTCTCTTAAATTATTCTTATAATTTAATTTTTCTAATTATTATTTAATATTTTATTTATTAATTATACTAAATAACAAATTTAAAACAACAAATTCATTAAGTTATATATATATACTTAATAATAATAAAGTTACATCCACCAAAAAATTTATTATGTTTATGTTCATGTTAATTATATATATATATATATACTTACTGCCATCACAACCGTGACTTTTTTCATATATATATGTATAGTAAACTATATAATAATAATCAATAAAATTAATAAAATTTAATAATAATACCAAAATGAAAAAAATAAAATTGTCAAAAATAACTAACTGAAAAATAATAATAATAAATAAAATTAATAATCATAATATTATTTTTAGCAGTAACTAAAAAACTAATAATCATAATATTATTTTTTCAGCACAGTCGACTATGCTTAGGAAAGAAAGATGTCGCGATCGTTCCTCAGTCGCGATCGCGATATTATCATTTTTCAGCACAGTCGCGATCGTTTTAAGGAACGATCACGACATTATCATTTTTGAGCACAGTTGCGATCGTTCATCAGTCGCGATCGCGATATTATCATTTTTCAGCACAGTTGCGATCGCGACTGAGGAACGATCGTGACAACACCTGTGTCCCCAACAGTCGCGATCGCAACACAGTGCGATCACGACGTCCCTTTTTATTGCCTCCTCTCACGGTCGTGAATGCTTCCTCTCCCAAGAGTCACACCTGTGACTATGCCACTTTTGAATTAAGATTTTTCCATCATTAACTCAAATTGTCAACTAATTCTTTTAACACCCAAATAATTTATTCTTTGTTATTTTTGCTATTGAAAAATTTGTCATTAAATTGTGGATATTATTTTTACTTTTCCTAAGAATTTTTATTTATTTAATATAATTATTATCTATTTCTTTTTTTATGATATTAACTATTAATTGTGTATTTTATTGTTTTCATTTTTTAAGTACTATTATTATATTTAGTATTATTATTATTAAATTACTTATTTTCATTATTATGATTATATTCCTTATCATTATTTAATTATTTAAATACATTTCTTTTTATTAAAATTATAA
>JANZXR010000171.1:36153463-36190981 GCA_027575705.1 Erythroxylum echinodendron
CTTGATCTTAGCTTTCCAATGATATATAGTTTGTAATTTTTGGATTTCTGGATTGAAAGATATGTTGATTAGAAATATGGATGTTGAATATGGGAAAAGTTGTGATCGTGAGGGGTGCGATCACGACTGTTTCGTTGCGATCCCGACGAAGGCGCCCAATTGGCGATCGCTACCTAGCCGCGATCGCTACTGGCCTAATTGGTCAGATTCGCGGGCGCGAATAGTCACGATCGTAACGTAGTACGATCGTGACCTGCTACATTTTTTTTTCAATGTTGTTTTTTTAATCACCCAAATTAAACATTCTTGGTTCATTTTTGGGTAGACATTGACTTGGATGCTATGTAACATTAGTTATAAAACTTGCCTACTATTCCTTTCCTTTCTATTTCCTATGCAAATGTAATTCAGTTTTCTATTTTTACCACGTAGTGTTTATAGATAAGGAAGATAATAACTTTTTGATTGGTTTGAACGACACATGGACTGGTTTACCAACTCCAGTCTTGCTAATGATGGGATTTCAAGCTCTATTTTAGCCCAAGTCTTCTCAGACATTAGGTTTCTATTTGGGGTCACATCTGCATTTCAACCTTTATGTCGAATTTAGAAGAAAAGACATCGAGTTTTAGATACCATGGCTAAATCCAATCTTTTGTTTTCTTAGCTCGATAACAATTTGAGCAAGGAAATATATGAAAAGACCCGTGAATTAAGGTATAGCCGCATGACTGTAATCTTGTAGTCGATAGAAGCAGTTGTTACCTGTACAATACTGGTAGATAATGGAACAATGACAGGCAACTGAGAGGAGAAGAACTTCAAGAATTGAACATTGAAGAGCTGCAACATTTAGAGGAACTACTTGCGAAGGGCTTGACCAGTGTTCTAGAAGTAAAGGTTTGTACAGCTCTTGCTCCAGATTTTCTTCACTAATTTTCTTTGGAACCTTAATTACTAATCTACTACGTTCTCAAAAAAAGTTTCTAATGTGGATCTGGGTGACAGAATCGCTAATGAGATCAGCACTTTGACAAGGAAGGTCATAGGTTTAACTTTTCGCTATGCTAGCCATTTCTACGGTTTCATAGTCAATAGCAAAGATAATTTGAGAAGAAATTAAGCATATAATGACCAGAATCGTGGTTTCTGTTTCTCTAATTCTCTTCTTCTTCTTCTCTTTATATATTTTCTTGCAGCGAATCGAACTCATGGAACAGAATCAGCGTTTAAGAAATCAAGTGAGGCTGAGAGATTGTATGTTCAGAGTTATTTTTTGCATATAACCCTTACCTTTTGAGTTCATCTTCAATTTGACAGGTTATAGGTTTATCAGCGGGCCAAACCCTTGAGCAAGGCCAATCATCAGAGTCTACCATGATCAGTAGCAACAGCTCAGCAGGTCCTGATCAAGACAGCTCATTTACATTTCTTAAATTAGGGTTGGTTGGTTATAAAATTCTTTACCCTGCAACTATAATTTAAAATTGATTCTGATTAATAACCAAAAGCTCCTGTGCAAGTGGTTCCAAATTTTATGGTGGTCAGCTAACCAAATTTAGCAGAAACTACTCTGAGTCTTGTACTCAAGCACTTGATTTACGTGACTTCTATTTGAAATCAAAATCATTAGCATTATATTATATCTGTTTCTTTCTTGAAGTAGTAATGCAGTTTTTGGAATTGACTAGTGGCGGTATTAGACAGTTTTTGGGAGCAGCAGCTTTTGTAGACCGTTATTCTAACTAACCTGTTAATTCCTTTGCAGGTTTTCTTATTCCTGATTGAATCTCAAGAATGATTTTATATGGAGAAATAGTTGGATTTCTATATTTTCATGTTGATTGATAAGGGGAATTTATAGTAAACCATCAAGATGTAAACTTCTTTTGAACGCGGAAAGATCTACGGCATATATATGTGTATGTATATTTTTACGAGTGTAGCCTGTATTGTTTTCCTTAAGGTAACAGATAATAGTTGTCAGTTAAAGCTGTTGTGGTAAGGCTGCGCATATGATACTTGGATTGCCATTGTGTCTCGGATTGCCTAATGATGTTAATATTGGTCTCAGAAGTATACATGCGTTGACATGCATCATAGATTTTACTCGTTTTTATTTATTCTCTTTTCAGTTGGAATGGCCACTTCCTCATTTGTTTTTCCAAGTACCTGAAAAAAGGAAATGGAACCCTAGTTTCTGGTATTAGGGTTTTAAGGTTGGTGATGTGTACAATTAACCTGTTTCTTTAAGGGAACGGTGTTGTTATGCTTCCAACAGAAGAGCGATGGAATCGTTTTGTATTAGAAACAGGCCAGCTATCTTCCTTGAGTTTATCGGTCATTGTATTTTTATTACAAGAAAACCATTCTATTGAAAAATAGATTGATAGAAAGTTAACAAAATAAAGAAAAGCATTAAAAAGAAGAAGAAACTTCTAAATTCTAACGTGTTATTATTCTCATAAAATCTTAAATCTTAAGAGAGAATTTGGAGGTTGATTTTATTGTCACTAAAACAAATATTATTTAATATTTTCATCGCAACTTTTAATAGGAATATTTGTTTTAAGGTGAATCAATAGAGATTTTTACAACTTTTAAGAAGATACTTAATACTGTGTTGAGATATGGAGTTTGATAATATATTTGGACTTTACACCAGGCTCACGATCGTGAATCCAACTGTGCTGAGTTGGCCAGGGGTGTGCATCAGTTATGTCTTTTGTATTCTCCTGAATATGTACATATGTTTTATTCTCCTAATGTACAACATGTTGAAAAATATTCACAGTGAAATAAAAAAAACCCTAGTCGCTCATGAACATAGCCAAACATCAATGAACCACATAAATATGTGTGTGTTTACTATTTTCGCATTAGTCAATCGAATTCCTATAATCCGATTAGCCTACATAACATGAATTTTTATTTTTAAAAAAGGCATAGGGTTAGCCAACAATGTGTTAGGAGTGTTAAATCCCAGGAACTTTTATTTTTAAAAATAAAAATTATCGAATATAGGTTTAAGTGATGGAAGTGACAATAAAGCAAAGGAAAATGGATTTGATGCAAGAGAAAGAAATCCTAAGAGGAATTTCAACACTTATAATAGGTGGCTACATCAAGGTTGAAAGAGTGATCAATTAACTATTTTTTGCCTTGAAAGGGTGATTAAGATGCCCTTCATACAAAAGTTGGATTTATATGTTAATTAAGACCTTTTAGATTAATTATGCTATTTGTGTATTTTAAAATTCTTGTGGTGTGCTACTAGAATTTTTGCATGCTTTAATTTTCAATTTCAGATAGAAAACTCTAATACAAGGTAATGGAAAAATTAGGTATTTATTATTTTGTTTGGTTTTGGATATTTTTTAAACTTGTTATAAGTGGAACTTTTATGATAAATTAGTTCAATTTTGAATTACATGCATTGAGTGATTTTTGGGTGTCGTAATGACAATTCCTTGTACTTCAAACTTTGTTTATGACAATGTTTCAGTTGTTGGTGCATTGTTTATTGATATTGTGATTAAGTTGCGTGAAGTTTAGTTATTGCTCTAGAACCATTATCATGTGTTATAATGGAATATGTACCATTATAACACCAGAATGGGAAAAATACCATTTCATTAACTAGAATGTATCATTTAGCCCCTAGCTTAATTTGTGGTTGATGTTTATTGCGTTTGATGTATTTATCTGAGTTTAAGATATACATATCATGATTTTCTTCATAGGTATTCTAAATTAAGTAGTAGTTCCAATTTCCAAATACATATAGTATTTGGATGTAGAGTATTGGGGTGTAGTTTTCCTTTTCAATTTATTTTTGACCTTTTTTAGTTAGTATAAGCTACCAAATTTTGTCTATTTTATTTTAGGTAAGGAGCCCATAAAGGAGAAGCACATGAACGTAAAGAAGAAGTGAGGCACGTACTTGATCTAGATCGATCTTGTAACTCGATCAATTGATAGAAATTATTCATTTGTTTATCTATATTTTAAAGATCTACATATTGAATTTGTAAAGTGTTAAGGTGACATCTATATGACATACTTGAGCTTTTGACTATAAGATTGAGTTTTTACGATTTCAACCTACTTGAGAATTTTCAGATTAATATTTTAGCAAGTATATTAATCTTAGTTTAATGGTGAGACTTGAATACCAAACCAACTTTACTAAGCTTGTGACAAACGTCCACCTATTAGAATCCTACCTAGTGGAATCTTTATTAAGTAGACCCAAATATGAATTGGAATTGACTGTTAAGCTATAGAGTCTTAAAACACTTCAGCATGCATACATGTTTGCTGGGAAAGTAGAAAAAAAAGGACGTAAGAAATGAGGGAAGTTACACACTTCAAGATTATTATAAGTGGTAGTCTTAAATTAGAATGTCATCAAACTTTGTCCAAACTTTTCTTAGACATTTCAAGACATAGAATTTACTACTAGGTATTTATTTGGGAGGGTGTGATATGGTCATAATAGTTAGGAACCTTGAATGATATTTTATGTAATTTAAAAAAAAAGGAACTATGACTTTTAATTAGAAAGGATAATTAATGACATTGACAAAAGATCCTAAAGAAAGCTCTAAGTTGATCTCAAGGAAGGATTTCCATAAATGTTAAGATACTCTATTTCTGTATTAGAGTATATAGACTAATCAAATGTGATTGATGTAGTAATTTAACTTAACTCTTAAACCTAATTTCAACTAATTAAATTTAACTTAAATTAATAAATTAAGAAGATTATAATAAATTATTAGTTTGAATTAAGTTTAATTAGTTCAGTTTAAATGTACGAGCCAAATTGGATATATTCTATGTGTAATATTCATAACACGTATGTTTCATCATCATTGTTTAATCAAAATATAAGATAATGTAATTTTTTACAAATTTTGAAACCCACATTTTTTTTGTAAATTTTAAAAATTAATATTTTTTTTAAATTGCTTAAATTATATAAGAGTTTTATGTTTGTTACCGAAAAGCAAATGACCAAATACCTTCAATGCAACTTAAAAGAGGGGAAGTGGATTAAATAAAAATGATTACGGAAACGATTAACTAATAATATGGATGAAATTGCCAATTGGGTTTCAGCCACACAAATTAATTTTCTTTAAATATCATAACAATATTCAGAGTAATCGTAAAAATCTCTTTTGAAAATTAAAATTTTCCAGTGAACGTAGGGAAAATAGGTAAAGATCAATTGGTCCTAGTCGCTCGCTACCAAGTTGGACACGTGATTTTCCTGTCTCGCGCTCTCTGCATTTTGGCGTGAATCTCAAACACCCGAGCGTTTCTCTTGATTCACTTTCACCATATTACTTGGAGAACTGCACGCGTCTCTTACTAGCGTGGGCATGGGCTAAAAGTTTTTGACCGTTAATATCGTTGATTCCCGCTAAAGACTTGCTCAAGATTGCTCACCACAAGACCCTAGTTTTCTCTCTTCACTTCCCTTTTATGTTTCTTTCAACTATTTGTTCCTTCACTTTCCTTCCACCCAAACACAAACAATAATCATCTCTTTCTCTCTGTTTCTGTTCTGGGATTTGAGGTAATAGCAAGATGGATGAAGAATATGATGTCATAGTTCTTGGGACAGGTCTCAAGGAATGCATTCTCAGTGGTCTACTTTCTGTTAATGGCCTCAAAGTACTTTTTCTCACCAAATTTATTACTCTGAATTAGGCATTTTTCTTCTGAAAGCAATCCCGTATTTGCGTATATGACACCTATTTTTGTATTTAGTTTTGTGCATGATCTTACTCTTTTCTACTACGATTTATCATCTACACAATGTTCAGAAGGGCGTGTTTAATTGAATAGCATTCTTGATCTTTGGTGCGCAAGGCACATCTTATACGTATGACTTAAGTCTTATCTTTCGTTTGATATAGGTATTGCATATGGACAGAAATGACTACTATGGCGGTGAATCATCCTCACTGAATCTTAACCAGGTAAGTCTGCGGATTGCTAGATGTATTCTGGGCTTATTTTATTAGCTAAGTTTTCTGTATTCCTCTGCTCTTCTGATTTCACTTTTCTCTTGTTTACTCGGATTTCAATTTGCAACTGTAGCTTTGGAAGCGATTCAGGGAAAATGATAAGTTTCCAGAGAGCCTGGGGTCAAGCAAGGAGTATAATGTGGATATGATACCTAAGGTACCCCATAAAATACTCGTATTATGGATCTTCAAATGAAGGTTAATGTTACGTGGTTCTGATTGTTTCTCATTCTGCTTTGAATTTGCTTTAATAGTTCATTATTGCCAATGGCGGTTTGGTCCGTGTTCTCATCCACACAGACGTTACTAAATATCTCAACTTCAAGGCTGTTGATGGTAGTTTTGTGTATAATAAAGGGAAGGTATGAAGGAATTTAACAATTTTAGATTTCTGTAGGAGCATAATGGTTTTGCCAGGACGAGCTTGCGTCTATTGTCTTTACATATCAGCAGTAGATTGCGAGAATTTGATCAAATCCAACAACTTCTCAGATATACAAGGTCCCAGCGAATGACGTTGAAGCACTAAAATCACCACTGATGGGACTGTTCGAGAAACGTCGTGCCAGAAAATTCTTTATTTATGTACAAGACTATGAAGATGATGATCCAAAGTCTCATGAAGGGCTGGATTTGACCAAAGTTACAGCAAGAGAGCTTATCTCGTATGATCCTTACCTCTTCTATTTCTTTCAGCTTAGTGATGTTAAGTTTAAACTAATATCAGTTGGATTGACTTGCAAAAACTACAATTTCCATTGATTCAAAGGGTTTGACTGAAGAACTGATTTTAAACGGCATGCATCATAGAGCTAACCTCATATTGTCGTCCAAGAAATCATCACCGGCGAATTTTCTTCTTGTCTGTGGAAGTTAGTCAATAAGATCCATGACCTAGTGACTAGACATTTGGTATATTTTTAAGAGAGCTAACTATGTTCAGCTCAGAAAATATACCTTGCACATTGATTTTGTTTCATAAATTCAAACTCGAAGCATGCATTTCCCAAGAACTAGAAGATGATAGCTACATCTGTTATAACTTATAGATCTCAAACTAATTCATGCACTGATGCTAGTCCATTCTAACTTACAGGAGATATGGCCTAGAAGATGATACGATTGACTTCATTGGCCATGCCCTGGCACTTCACTTTGATGATAGCTACTTGGATCAACCAGCTCTGGATTTTGTGAAGAAGATGAAGGTGAACTTGAAAGTTTTTGTCCTTTATGTTTCTCCGGGATGAATTAGTCCTTTAATTAACTTTATATGATTTAAGAATTTTAATCTTCCGACAATGCCCCATTGAATCACAATATAAACTGAGAAACATCTGCAACAAATTGCCTTGAAGACAATTTTATGTAGTTCTAAATAGTCTCCAAGTGAAAATTTTTACTTAAATTCTCAGTCAAAGTTGTTGGATATTGAATTTCTGTTTTTTCATTTTGCTTTCTTCTGCTTGTTTTCTGAAGCTTTATGCAGAGTCTTTGGCTCGCTTTCAAGGAGGATCACCCTACATCTACCCACTGTATGGGTTGGGAGAACTCCCACAGGTACCGTTTTATCCACAAAGTGAGTATAATAGTCCAATGAAAATAATTTGACATTCCCCGGGATTTTTTCCAGGCATTTGCACGTTTAAGTGCAGTATATGGCGGAACTTACATGCTGAATAAGCCAGATTGTAAGGTAAATCCGAGTACAAAAAGATTAACTTAGTTTTTCTTTTCCTCATTTTACCTTTTGTTTGCAAGATCACCAATCAAACAAACCAAGTTATGTTGTTAAAACTCCTAGACCACTGAACACCTCCTGTCTTTCTTCTATGGAAAACATTTTCTCTTTAAGAATTTGGTACAGTTTCTCCTTTGGACAATAACCTTGCATACACTACTGTCTAACCAAATCCAAAGCATTAGATAAGTTCATTAAAAGAGATTTCAACCGTTCAAGGTTATCTCATTAATCTGCCAGAAAAATCTCCGAAATAATGTCCAATGATGCTGTTGTAGCTTGAGAGTCAGCTAAGCTAAGCATTTCCATCTCTTTAAGCTGTAATTTTGGGGAGGGCTCCCCGCCATACCCAAATGAGAACGTTGGAATCATGCTTATACTAATATCGAGGATTCATTTTTGGTTTTAGGTAGAGTTTGATGGAGATGGCAAAGCCATTGGCGTGACCTCTGAAGGAGAAACTGCTAAATGCAAGAAAGTTGTTTGTGATCCTTCGTATTTACCTGACAAGGTAACTTTTGTTAACCATTCATGATAAAGCTCCACTACATCCCCCATAGTTCCATTCCTTCAGGAGTTTCTGAAATGTTCATGAGGTTGTGAAAATAGCCTTAATCTCTTACGACTTCAATGCGACAGGTTAAGAAGGTTGGAAGAGTTGCTCGTGCAATATGCATAATGAGCCATCCTATTCCAGACACCAGTGAGTCTCACTCAGCCCAGGTCATTCTGCCACAGAAGCAACTTGGTCGTAAATCAGATATGTAAGGCCAAAAACTTCGGTCCTCCGCTCATTATATTCTTTACTATTCCTTCTTTTTAACAGGTTTCTGCATAAATTTTCTTATATTGTAAAGTTGTAGTATGAGTTTATGTATAGGTAAATTTGAACTTGAAGTTGAGGAATCTAATCTTGTAAAGTGGGAACACGTTTTGATGCACATTTGTGATCAAATAAAGCCTTGTTGGTGAGATTATTGACAGAAGTGAGTTTCGCAGTCGCAGGATTTATCAACAGCTTGAGATTTTGAGGAGTAAAGGAAGTGACAGCTTGGAATAAAAATTGGGGCATACCTCTAATTAAATCCCTGAAATGAAACATGTGCCTTTGATTGATGAAATATCATAATGATTCTCACAACTTGAGAAACGAAGTTTCACACTTCTTTCTTTCAGGTACCTCTTTTGTTGTTCTTACGCTCATAATGTTGCTCCAAAAGGGAAATACATTGCTTTTGTTTCCACCGAAGCAGAGACCGACAATCCTGAGGTAGAACTAAAGCCAGGGATCGACCTGCTTGGTCCTATAGATGAAATATTCTATGATACATACGACAGATATTTACCGTCGAACGACCATGAAGCTGACAATTGCTTCATATCCACTGTAAGCTCATCTTTCCCACCATTATATTTTATTTCAAACTTTCATGCCGTTTTAATTGTTTCAGTGCCAGCATCTTGTTTTCTGAATCTGTGCTAATAGATTCTGCAGAACAATGCATAAAAATTGTTATTTTGCATTTGATGTTAGTTCCTGGATGAATTTGTCCTACTTGCCCCACTCTTGTTATTCCTTGCAGAGCTATGATGCCACTACACACTTTCAGAGCACAGTAGATGATGTGATTGAAATGTACAGTAAGATCACTGGAAAGGTACATTCCTAACGATCATGAAGAGCATTAGACAATGCATAGTGCATTTGGTTTGTATTTTACTATCGGTTTAAAACATGATTGGACATTTTGTTTCTTATGTCATCCTCTGAGCATATAACGAGGAATCAATTTAAAAGTTTACATGCAAAAGTATTATAGCCAATACTTCGCTTGGTTTTATGTTTCAGGCCCTTGATCTTTCTGTGGACCTGAGTGCTGCAAGTGCTACTGCTGAATGAAGACAAGTTTAGGAATGTTTACATCATTAAGGAACATCAGAAATATTTTCCAAATTTTGGTTTGCCAAGATGGGAAATTTTGCATCTCTACTCCATTCCAATTCACAAAAACTTCTTCAGAGTCCTGTTAGTTGTCTGACTAGTTTCTGAAACCATTGTTACAATTTCACTCCTATTATTCTTTTGTTTTCTTTTATTCTCTAAAGTGCAAACCTTGGATATCCAACATTTGTTTACATTCAGTTGCTCCGGAATACTGGTTTTGGAACTTGGTCATGGATGCAGATACAAAAATTTCTCCTCATAAAGGAACTAAAGGTATTAAAAATTAATGTGGCTAATTTTAGTTCCTCTATCCTTGAAAAAAGAAAATACATAGTAACAACATACAGACAAAATAAGGGATGAAATTTATATTTTATTTCAATTGATGTAATTAGTTATATAATAAGTAATTACTATTTTTATTAATATAATTATCTTATATTTTTATTTAATATATGTGCCTTAATTTGATGATATGTTATTTAAAATAGTTTACTATCAATTATTATAAAGAATTTAAATTAGTAAATTTGTACTTTATAAAATTGATTTATGATTTTATAATAATATATCACACGGTTAATATTTCATAATTTTATGATGCATACTAAAAAATTATTCCGAGATTAAATAAGTATACCTTGTAGAAAAGTTGAAATACTTAAATAGTTAAGCTTTAAATTGACATTATAAATTACAAATGAAAATTATTTTGATAATTAACCTTAATTTATTATAAACTTTATAATAAAATTTTAAGCAAATTAATTATTAACATGTTCATACTAAACTATAAATTTTAAGTTCAAGCAAACTAAAATAATTCAAATTCTCTTATCTTTTCACTTATCTCAAACTTATCAATTTCTTTGATAGCACTTTCTCGATAAATTACCAAATATTAAATCAATATTAAATACTTTTATATATCTAATTCATAAACATATAAAACTTCTAATAATCCTCTAATGATCAATATGATATAAATATTATTATAGCAATATTCTAAACTTTCCAGTCTTTTACTTGTAAATATAAAAGAGTTTTTATATCTTTTTTAATTGTAGAGATGCAAATGGTGTTTATAGATATTACATGTATAATTATTCTACATCAGAAAATAAATATATAATTATTAATTACAGTGTATAATTTGGAGAAACATGTAAAGCGTTTAAAGGTTTTATATTGTAAACATAAAACGCTTCTTACAATAAGCATGTGGAGAATAGTTATAATAATTTTTGAATTATGTAAAAATAATATTTGATAAATTGGTTTTTCTTAAAAATAGTTGTTGATTTTGTTACTTTTGTGTTATATTTTAAGGTTATAATTAAAATTTGATATCTTGAAATTACATAGTCAAATTCACATATTTATAATGCATATATGTGGAGAATAGTTATAATAAGTTTAAATAAATGAACACCTTTTCAATAAATTTGACAACTATTTTTATGTCATACTTTAATTTTTATTATATGTCACGACTCGAATGGGTACGTGAAACCCAAAAGTTGAAGCCCTCAAATCACACGTAAGTCTGATTATTAGTGACATAAATCGATGCAAATTTTTTAAAAAATAAATAATAACGTAGACAACGTAAATACAAACACAGTAAAGTACAATAGTGTTAGCGTATATTAGAAGAAAATTTTTCAATATATTAAATCATATCACTTCGAACGCTAGAGTATAAGTGCAAGTGAAAACAAATGAAAAATATACATAGAAGTAGATATGTTGCAACCAACACTCCTCAAGTCATTGTTACAACAATGAAGGTAACTAACCTGAAAATAAAGTTAAAAGGAGTCAGATCTTACTAAGTAAGTCCATATTGCCTCACGACACCCAATGACATGCTCACATAATATATAATTTATAATAGTATAAACACACATATATGATGCATGACAAATCACATGAAATACACAATAAATCATAAAGAAGGAATATCTATAAAACCTTAGTCTCCATAATTAAATCTTCACAATATTATACCTCGAATAATTGCAAGGAGCTAAGCATCACCAACAGCCTAGCCATGCACTTATACTCATTTAACCATAAGGCTCTTTTAGTCCAAAAGGGCTACGGGGAGCAAACAACCCCAACAAACCAACCGATACTCAATACGACAAAAGTCACAATCACATTAATAATATACATATCAAACTAGGATCCGATTGGAAACCAAGCATAAACCAGGATCGGTCTGTATCTTATCTCAATATCCTATCACAATCATCTCTCATAATCAAATCGGTGCGCATATGGTCCTGATGTATACCCATCAAGTGGCAAGTCCTATAGATTTTTCCTCCTTCACTATCATAATCAAGCACATCCACTCACAATCCAAATATTAGTCACATAATTTTGAAAAATAAGCACTCAGTTATATAAGAACTATTATAATGCATCCAGTATGCCGTATGTACCCAAACTCATTTCCATATAATTAGATATCTCAATAATATTTGCATAGGCATCACGATATATATCATATCATATCCGTATGCATAAAGATAAGGATAAAGTGTCTATCTTAGATTAACAAGTCATCATTCATATCAGTATAGAAACATATTCAATAGCTTGTATGGATTTAATATCAGTAAATATACATGAACTTACCTGATTGATCTACTTATTTGTCTTAAGCTTACAATATGGGTATCACTCCTGATAAACCTATAAAATAAGAAGGCAAATATCCTAATCAGTGCTATTTACAAGTTATTGGGCTCAATTAACAACCTAAGACTCATTTGGTTTGTTAGGATGATCCAATTATACAATTCGACCTTTAATCCTATTCTCATTTAAACTTTTCGTTATCTTTAGTTCACAAGTTGTTAAAAATTTTGTATGGTTCTTAAAAGAAAAATGATTAGCACAATTTAGAATTTTTTTGGAAAATTTTGTTGAAAGTTCTGTGAAACAATATCTCTAGTGACTAGAATATTTCTCTAGTCATCAGAATATTTATTCAATAAATAAAAAATTATCTCAAAATTTATTTTATACCAAATGGAAGCTCTTGATGAGTATAACAACTTTTATAACTGCAAGAAATCCAATCTCAACAAATTCAAGAAATTTTATTTTAGAGCCTTAACCTTTGTTTTCGTCAATCAACAACAATATAAATAATGGCCAGCGATAAGACCAAAGGGCTTTTACTCTAACATTAAGAGGGAGTCCAATGGTGGTGGTATTGGTAGTTAACTACACTCACAAGAGGTGATGGATCAAAGATTTGAATATTTCTCTAATTTTTCTTCTTGATTTTGCAATGATTTTGACATTTTATGAGGTAAAATGGGTATAGTTGAGATGGGTTGGAAGAGATGAGTTGATTGATATAAATGGTTGGCTGAGTAGAGTTATTACTAGTGAAAATTAAAGAAAGAGAATGGTTTTATGAATAGTAATCTTAGGGGGTTGAAAATGAAAAATAGGAAGGGGGTGGAAGACAGAAGCTCTCGTGCGCACACGCACACACACAGAATCACACATATTACAATATACACTCCTTACAAAAAAATTATCTTAAAATTTTACAACAATGCTCTATTGCAAAAACAAGTATAGATACAACTCTCTTATCTGTAGCTCTATCTCCCAAGTGATCTTCTCGACATTGCCATTCCTCCACAACACTTTAACCAAAAGGATCTGCTTTGATCATAATTGGAGTAGTTGAGAATCCAAAAGAGCTGCTAGATCCTCTTCGTCGATCAAAGTCTCGTTAACCTCCACTCTTTACTGCTGAAGTACATAAGAAGAATAAAAAATGTATTTACGAAGCATAGAAATGTGGAATACTAGATGGACTTGCAATATATCCGGTGATAATGCTAATCTGTATGTCATATTTCCAACTCTTTTTGTTATCTTGTAAAGTCCGATATATCTTGGAGACAATTTCTCTTTCTTTCCAAACCTTGTCACATCTTCTTTGGAGATACCTTTAGAAATACAAAATCTCTTACTTGAAATTCCACCTCCAATAAGAGTGAATCCCAACTACCTCCAAATTCCATCATGCACATCTTAAGCATATCTTCTAAGGTCTAAATCGTCCTTTTAGATTTTCCTTCAGTTTGAGGATTAAATGTTGTCCTAAAATCCAATTTAGTGCCCGTTGCCTCCTATAATTTCCTCTATGACTGAGATGTGAACTATGATCCTCGATTAGAGACTGTCAACACGAGCGCCCCATAGAGACACGCTATCCACTTGATATATACTAAAGTAAGCTTAGACACTGAATAGGTGGTTTTTATAGGTAAGAAATATAGGTAAGAAATAGACTGACTTCACCAACCTATCTACGATCACCTAAATTGAATCACTTGAAGCCCTTGTTAAAGTAGGCAAACTATGAAATCCATTATGATCTTTTCCTATTTCTATTAAGGAATTGGCAATGGTTGTAGCTTACTTGAGGGTCTCTGATGCTCAACTTTTACTTGTTACAAATCAAGTACCTAGAGAAATATTTAGCCACATCCTTTTTCATGCTGTCCCATTAATATATGTCTCTAATATTACGATACATCTTAGTGGAACCTTGATGTACATTGTATGCTATATAGAACACTACCTTTAAAATCTCCTCCTTCAATTTTTCTATATCTAAAACATACAGTCTCCCATTCATCTTTAGCATACCTCCCTTATTGATCTAAAAATCCATGTGGCATCCTTCTTAAACTTTATACATAAGTTTTTAAAGCTTAGGGTCTTGGCCTTAAGTGACGTTGATCTTGTTCAATAATATTGACTTACTCTAATGCTTTCCAATAGTACTCATAAATTTGAAATCTAAAATTGAGTGCCTTAACCCATAAAACCATTTAACTCTTTATTGAAAGCTATCCTCTCTACTATGATATATGCCAAACCACTTGAGGACTTCCTACTTAATGCATCTACTATAATATTTTCCTTTCCCAAGATGATACTAAATCGTGCATTCATAATCTTTTAGTGTATCCATCTACCTTCTTTGCCTCAAATTTAATTTTTCTATTAAAATATATATTTTAGACTCTTATGATCTGTGTAAATTTCAGATGTCCCACTACATATATAATATCTCCAAATTTTTAAGTCAAAGATCACTACTGCCATAACTAAATCATGAGTAGGGTAATTTTTTTCATGCCTTTTCAATTGTCTAGAAGCATAAGAAATCGCCCTACCACTTTGTAATAACATGTAATCTAGGCCAACTCTCAAAGTATTATAGTATAATTGAAATCATCTACCTTCAGTTGGTAAAGCCATAACTGAGCTATAGTTAAACACTATTTTAGCTTTTAAAAGTGCTCCTTATATACTTCATACCAAATGAATCAAGCATTCTTTTACATTAGACATTTTAATAGGTTGCTATCTTATAAAATTCTTGGACAAATCTCTAATAGTAACCTACTAATCTTAGAAAGCTTTGCACTTTTGTCACTGTCTTTGGTCTTTCTCAATTTGTTACAGCTTTTACTGTCTTTAGGTCCACTTATGTCCCCTCCTAAGATATCATATATCTAATAATGTGACATTTTGAAGCCAAATTCAAACTTTGAGAACTTGGCCTATGATTGATGTTTTGAAAGTGTGCATAACACCACTATCAAATGTTGGGCATGTTCCTTATCCCTTTTTGGAATACTCCGAAATGTCATTGATGAAGACAATCATAAACCTATCTAAAAATGATTTGAACACTCTATTCGTTAGATCCATAAAAGTTGATGGAGCTTGGTGAGGTCAAATGAAATTACTAGGAATTCATAATGGTCATATAGAGTCTTGAAGCCATTTTAGGTACATCTTCTCTTGATCCTCAATTGATGATATCTAAACCGTAGGTCTATCATAGAAAAATACCTACTACCCTGAAGTTGATTAAACATATTGTCAATTTAGGGTATAGATACTTTTTATAGATAGTCACCTTATTTAATTGTCCGTAATTAACAGATAACCAAAGAGAACCATCCTTTTTCTTTACAAATAGTACTGGCGCCCCAATGATGACATGCTAGGCTTAATGAAGACCTTATCCAATAAATCTTACAATTGTTCTTTTAATACTGAATAGGTTTTATTCTATATAAAGGTATAGAAATTAGATTTATACTATGTACTAGATAAGTGTAGAACTTTATTTCTCTTTAGAGGTAGTCATAGTAGCTTTTCAGGAAATACACCTGGAAACTTCCAAACTAGAGGCTATTAATTTCTATAGAGGTATCCTAGACTAGAGCCAAGAACCCTTAACATCCCTATTTAACCATCTTATTGGAAACTAATGCCAAAACTATATTGGATGGGATGATCCTTTTATCTCCATCAAAAGTAAACTTTATCTCATCTAAAATCTAAATACTACTTTTTTCTCTACAATTTAGGGTAGCATAATGGCTAAACAACCAATCCATCCTTAAAATTACATCAAAATCTATAATCGACAACACTATAAGATTCATTGCCATTATCTACAATGAATTTCCATAGGACGTGAGTAGTAGATCAAATCCATCTCTATGAAATCACTAAGAGGTAGGGGATATGGGCAAGGATTCATCCATCCTATCTGATACTACTTCTAGTCTCATAGCAAAGTTGAGCGACATAAAAGAAAGGATTTTTTTTTTTGATCTATCAAAACTCTAGCTTCTAATCCTAAGATAAAAAGAATACCAAATAACACTTCATTTAAAGCTTGCGCATTAAGGTGTGAGGGTGAACAATTTAGCCTAATCACAACTTGTATGTTGAGAGATGTGGTCCTACTTATGGCCATTAAAATAGGGGTTGCACTATATTAAAAGATGAATTATGATATCCTATTATTAGGAAGTCCCTAGTTAGATGCTCGTACTGCCCACATCTATAGCAGCCTCCTAGTGGTATATAACATGGGTCTGGGTTTGCCCTAACATACTATTGGCAAGTGGAGGATGGACAGCTTAAACTATTACATTTGGTTCTTTTTCCATTATTATTACCATATGCTCTAGGTATGAACCTAAATCTTCCCAAAGGTTTACGACTAAATCTTACCTTGTCATGTGCTCGAACAGCCCTCTGTCAAGAGCTCTCACTTTAACTATTCCCTAGCAAAAAGTTTAATTATTACTGCTCTTATTGCTAAAAACTATAGGGTCTTAATGAATGCCTCATACTTTGCTCTTTAATAAACAAAGAATCCTGCTTTATGAGGATCCTTTCCATCTACTTGACCATATCCACCAAAGTAAAAAACTTTTCTCGACAACTCATAAGCATGCTGATGAGAGGGGTTCCTAACCTTAGTATATATTGGTTGCTCTTCCTTATTTGAAACAATATTTGAGGCATATGACTTAGTTAAGTAAAGTTAATGGCATACTTATCCACCATCCTATCTTTCTAACATAGATTCAGGAACTCTGACCTGAGTACCTCTCGAATTGTAAGGAGAGGAAATAGTCTATAAACCTCTCCTTAAGTTACAACCAAGTCATTGCACCCAACTATGGCAGGGTGTGATCTCAATACCAAACCTTGGATACTACATACACCTTAAATGGCTACAGGGAGCTAAGCATAACCAACAGCCCAGCCATACACTTATACTCATATAGTTGTAAGGCTTTTTTAGTTTAAAAGCGCGGGGAGCCAAATATCACCAATAAACCAGCCCTTACTCAATACGTCCAAAGTCACAATCACGTCAGTTATGTACATGTTAAATAAAGACCTAATTGGAAGCCATTCATCAACTAGGATCGGTCCGTATCATATCTCAATATCATATCAAATATCATCTCTTATAACCAAATCATTGTGAATCTAATCTTAATATGTACCCATCAAGTGACATGTTTTACAAATATTTCCTCCTCCATAATCACAATTAAAAACATCCACACACAATCAAAACATCAATAACTTAATTTCACAAAACAAACACTCAGTCATGTGAGGACCATCATAATGTATGCAATATGCCATATATACCCAAACCCATATGCATAAAATTAGATAACGTAGTAATATTCATATAGCATCACAATGACGACTAAACAGATTACATATGTACATGTATATACTTATTAAATGGAAAACAACAACTAGTTTTACGCTCAAAACTGTAAGTACACAGTTCGTGACTTGTAGTAATAAGTAGATATCGATCCAACAAGAATTGTGCTTAGGCACCACTTAATTCATATTGATCTTTGTTTAAGAACCAATTTCTTTTTATGGAAATAAACTGGAAAATTAAATTAAATTAAACAACTAACAATGTACAAATGGTAATGCAAAAATGCAGAAACTTGTAATTTAAGATATTCAGAACTAGAGATCACTTTTTCCCTATCTTATCTCACTCCTATTTTGTTAATTGAATTATGCCTCACCTAAGATGTCCTAATTTATTAACTCCCCTCTCTCAAGGTGTAATTAATTTTTCCTAGCCAAATTAAATGGAGATGATTAAGCAATCTCTCAATCTATAAAATCAATCCACCAATTCAACTATTTATGAAGCTATCTTATGGGTGATCAATTAAATTAGCCATGATCTCTCTCTAATTAATCAATTAACTTAATGAATGTAGGTCTATAGAGTGCTAACTCTCATTGTACAACACTACACAAATTATCTAACTCAATCTCTTAGTATACTGTAAGGTATAATTTCACCATTCATCAAAAGCTTCATTTATTCAAATCAACAAAATAGGAGTTTAATGAGAAGTTTAAAAGTAATCTCTACAAATAAATTAGCCACTTATGATATCCATAACATCCTTAACAATCAAATATTCCATCATACAAATGCTAGAAGAGAAAAAAGAAAGAAATCTAAATAAGAATATGGAAAATCGGGTGTTGGTATGCTCTTTTCCCAATTGTGAATAAAAAACCTTGAATCTTTACCTCAAGACTCTAAACCTGCATTTTTACTCAAAGAGGTAAGTCTCTACCGAAGCTCTTTCGTCCATAGGGGTTTGTAACCTTATATAGCCAAGAAAACCTAAAAAATAAGTGAACCCCGCGTATATATTCAAGTTAGATATCCCACGAAACCTAAAAAATAAGTGAACCCTGTGTATATCTTCGGGTTAGACATCCTACGATCGTGGGAATTGGCATGAAACCCACGTGGTCATCCCAAGGCCTATCGGCCCGACCATGGTTAGCCTATGGCCTGCCCAAACTGGGCCAAAAATGATCCGGGTCTACTTTGACATTCCTAGTGCAATGGTAGTGCAGTAACTGATCTCAAAACCTGCACATGAGCTACCATGCTATGGATTCCACCTCGCTCGTGATTCTCCTTCCTTCACCTTCTTCTATGCGATTATTTCTATCTGAATGTATTCCTAGGATCCTCAATATCTTCCCATTGTCCTTGAGGTTTGGTTCCTTGATATTAGTTGGAGTTAGAGGAGAACTATTGTCTTTCTTTGACACTTTAAAGGTTATTTATTGCTTTCCTACACTCAAAGTCAGTTCACCCCCGTCAACATCAACTATTGAGCGAGAAGTGCCCAGGAACGGTCGTCCACGGACCATAGGGATTTTCACATCTTCTCCAATATCCAATATATAGAAATCTCTAGGAAAGATAAATTTATCAATTTGTATTTGCACGTTCTTAATAATCCACTTCAGTTGAACTGTTCTGTCAACTATTTTTACTAACATCTTTGTAAGTTCTAACTCTCCTAACTCGAACTTCTGACTAAAGGTATAGGGCATCATATTAATACTTGCTCCCAAATCCTCGAATGCTCTATCTATGTTGACTCTATTGATACTGCAAAGAATGTAAAAATCCCCTGGGTCCTCTCTCTTATGTGCTATATTAGGGTTTCCTTCTGCTATGTGCTCCTTAACCTTCTTCTTAATTAGTTCCTTTAGTGTGAGCCTTGTTTGTAGTTATTCCATTATATCCTCAACCTTGTTTGATTCAAACTCCTTAAAATCCCTCATTTCCCTACTTGAAATTGACTTATGCTAAGGTAGAATAGGGGTATGGAATTTTAGGTTGAGGTTCCTTGATTGGCTCAATTACGAGTTCACTTTGAAGGAATTTCATAATTACTTATTCTTTTCCTTTATCTTCGTCTTCCTTCACATTTTCAAATTCTGTTTCTTGGGTCTGAGTAATAGCCATGATCTGTTCCTTTGGGTTAGCATTAGCAAGTTGACATACCTGAACCTCCAAGTTGTAGGGCTATAGAGTGCCAGCTCTCTTTGTATAACCCTACACAAATTATCCAACTCAATCTCTTAATATATTGCAAGGTATAATTTCACCATTGATCAAAAGCTTCATTTATTCAAATCAACAAATAGGAGTTCAACAAAAAGTTCAAAAGTAATCTCTACAAACAAATTAGTCACTCATGATGTCCATAACATCCTCAACAATCAAATATTCCATCACACAAATGCTAAAAGAGAAAAAAGAAAGAAATGTAAATGAATCAAACTCCTCCTCTTCTTTGCCTGAATCTAGAAAATTCTGCATTTGTATGCTCTTTTCCTAATTGTGAATGAAAAACCTTAAATCTCTACCTCTCCCAAGACTCTAAACTTGTGTTTTTAATCAAAGAAGTAAGTTTCTACCGAATCTCTTTCGTTCATAGGGGTTTATAACCTTATATAGTCAAGAAAACATAAAAAATAAGTGAACTTCACGTATATCTTCGAGTTAGACATCCCACAATCTTGGGAATTGGCATGAAACCCATAATCGTGGGTTCTTGCATTATAATTCCTCCTCTTCTCTTCTCCTCTCCTATTCTCCTCTCTTGGTCTCTAACTCAATGATAAAGGTTGCCACCTCCATTCCTACATCAATCAATTCTTACCCTAAATCAATAACAAACATAAAAAAACATAATAAAGATCAAACTAAACAAAAACATACAAAATAAATCCTAAAACACAATAATAATAACCTATTATGCAAGAAACACATGCCAAATACTTAGAAAAACATACATTAATGCACAACTATCAATACTTGTAGATATTATATATATGGATATAAATATAAATATATATTATATCATATTCGTATGCATAAGGATAAGGTGCCTATCCTAGCTTAACACATCATCATTCATATTAGTGTAGAACCATATCCAATAATTGATATGGATTTTATATCAGTAATATGAACTTACCTTATTTATGTACTTGTCTATCTGAACCTTAAAATAGGAGTCCCATTCCTAATATACCTATAAAATATGAAGAAAAATATCATAATCATTACAAGTTGTTGAGCTTAATTAACAACTTATGACTCATTTAATTTGCTAAGATGGTCCAATTATGCAATCTGACCCTTGATCATATTCTCACCTAAAATTTTCATGATTTTTAATTCATAAACTATTAAGAATGTCACTATAGTTCTTAAAGGAAAATGGATCAACACAATTTATAGAATTTTTAAAAATTTTCTGAGAAATTAGCCAAAAGTTCACCTAAATAGTATCTCTAATGACTAAAATATTCCTCTGGTCATTAGAATTTTCCTCTGTGAATGAAATAATTTTAGTCTTAAAATTCAATGATTTTTATACCAAATGAAAGATCTTGATAACAACTTTTATAACTACAAGAAACTAAAATTCTCAACCAATCTCAATGAATTAAAGAAAAATTATTTCTAAAATCCTAACCTCTATTTTCATCTATTAGTTGCAATACAAATGGTGAATGGTGACATGACCATAGCACTTTTGCTCCTGATATCAAGTGGAGTCTAATGGTGGTGGTGGTCAACAATACTTACCGGAGGTGACAGATTGAAGATTTGAGTTTTTCTCTAATTTTGATCTCAATTTTTATGATGATTCTGGCATTGTTATGAGATAAAATAGGTATGATTGTGACAAACAAACTTGAAGAGAGGAGTTGATTGGTATCTATAGCTAGTTGATTACAGTTACCTGCAGTGAAGAATAGAGGAAGAGCATGGTTTCATGAATAATAACCTTATGGGGAAAAATCATTATTGCCTTTTAAGTGGTGCCAGATATAGCTTTCCATGAGGAAAATGTATATGGGTAGCCAAGAATGATAGAACGCAGAATATGATCAGTGGCTTAGTTGAGAGCGCCATTGTCAACTAAGTGAAGACTCTGGAGAGTGAGAAGCAGAGCAAGAAATCTGTCAAAGGAGATACCAATTAAAGAGATGTGCAAGGTACGTGAGGCAAGAGACCCAGATCTGAGAGCAAAAGTTTGGGAGAGGTGACTGGGAAAGAACAGACTGTTGAAGAAGGACCTAGATCTGTGACCCAGATCAGTTAAAGGAGATACCAACCTAAAGTTGTACAAGGGACGCGATGCGTGACCTATATCTAATGATCTAGATTTGACAGTAAGAATCTAGGAGCGAGAGGCAACTAGGAAAGGACAAAGCAACAAAGAGAAAAAATCTAGAAACAAGGATCAACTGACGAGATAGCATGCATATGAAGTCCATCCCTCCCCTTTGCACCTGGATACTGGCATTTTAACTGTTTAATAAAATGTCACTTGATTCTTCTCGCTCACAACTTAACTAGACATCGGAGAATGAGTATTTTTCCCCCTCTATAAGCTATGGTATAACTAGAAACAACGATGGAACTGTCACCCCTCCTGTTGAAGTTTTGCAACAGGAAGCATCTAAATGGCAAGCTTCACTAGTTGGATACTTCCTCGAGAAAAGATTGGCATACCCAAATGTGAAACATTGGGCTGATATGATTTGAAAGAAATGAGGTCTTCAATTAATGTTAATAACTAAAGATGAGTTATTCATTTTTTTATTTTTGTTAGAGGAAATGATTGCCAAAGTCATAGATATGATACCTTGGCATATTCAAAGTAAGTCAATTTTCTTAAAGAAGTGGATAATGAGATTCAAACTTGACATAAATAAAATCGAGACAATTCCTATTTGGGTCAATTTGCCCAAAATTCACATTGAATGTTGGTCATTTGAAGGATTAAGCTACGTAGCAAGTTACTTAGGTGTTCCTCTTGCTATGGATGAAAATACATGAATATAAAAAGAGTAGGTTATGCAAGGGTGTGCATTGAAGTGGAACATAAGAAAATATTACCCGAATACATTCCTCTCATGAAGTATAACTGTAGTGGAGAATTGGAGGAGGATAAAATTATGTTGTCTTATCCTTGGAAGCCGTATATGAAAGAGGGAACCAATGTTTAGGTCCTTAATATGAATAAGAATGAGGAGGTTAATGGAAGAAAAGTGAACCCAGTCACACTAGAAAAATCAGATGCTAGGTAAGATATTGTACTAGAGTACAAGAAGGAAAAGAATATGAAGAATCTTAATGATTTAACTGAAGTATATGAAATTGAAGAAATTAAAGAGGTGGCAGATTCAGTGGATACAGGGGGATCTGATATTGTTATTTTAAATGTAGTTAGGAAAAACAATGAAGAGAATGTGCAGAATGATGAACCTGCAATATGTGTATTGGAGAAATTCAAGACAAAGCAATTTCTATTTCTACAAAGCTAGTGCTGGACATGTGGATGCAGAAGTGGAGAAAATGGAAAATAATGAGCAACAATCTAATGATACAACTAGTTAGTTTAAGGACTGAACAAGTTGTCATACGTATTTCCCAAGGAAAGACAACTCTTGACAATTCCGATGTAGACAATGTGAAGAATCAAGACAGTGGCGCAAATGATTTCACCTCTCAATATTAGGAGCATTAGTAGATAGATTGGGCTAACATGCTGACTCTAGTTGCAACTGTTAGACTAATAGAGAATCAGATGATAGGGGATATCGAACAAACAGAGGATGGTGATACCCATTAGTTGTAAACCATGTTCCAGACATCCCTGACGATTTTTGTGTGCAATCCAAATCTGAAAAAAGGAAATCTGCTAGGAAGAGAAAGCAAAATCCTAAATACCAGAAATCGTGAATGAGCTTTCCCATATTCAGTGGTGCCTATAATTGTTTCTTGTTGTTGTCTATTATGCAGATAGTCATACTATCTTCCTTAAGAAGTTTTTGTTCTTGGGTCATATTGCAATATGATCGTAGGCTTAAAGCCTTGAACTCGTTGTAATGTCGATTAAGTTTTAACTATAATTTAAATTCTTTTTCATTTTCCAAAAAAAACCTTACGGGGGTAAAAATGTAAAATAAGGAAGATGGGTGCATTTCTAGTTGTTGTAATGTATTTCGATATTTTGAAGAACTCTTGGTTTGAGTTAGGTTATGTAATTATATTACCTTTTATGTTCATTTTAGTGATTTTAATTAAGTTTATTAACATTTTTCAATTTATTGGAAATAAAATAGATGTGGAACAATTTGTAAACACATTATTGTGTGAAATGTAGAGACAAAAATATGTGAAAAATGGTCAGATATTGATAAACTAAGCCAAAGTTTTAAGCATGCCATTGATAACAAAAATCAATCCAAATGGATGGTCCATATAGAAAGAAGTAAGTTAATACAAAAGCTTGTCCAATGCCTTTAAAGGTAAAAGCAAGAAAAAGTTAGCCTTATATTAAAGAAGACAATATATTAAATTTAAGAAAATGAAGCAGGCAACATGTAATATAAGTTAGTAAAATATTTTATAAAAAACCTAATTAGATTTTTGATACTTTTTTTTCTATTGAGATGAAGATGCTTTCTAACTTTTAAAATTATAGGTTTTTTTCTTTTTGCATCATCCACATATGACATATTCTCCAAGTCTTATGAGATATAACTTGGTTTCTTTTCTCCTTAGCTTCCTTGATCCTCTTCTTCTTTGACCTTCTTGCTTTAGTTTTAAAAATTGATGGCCAAAAGCTCATGATGTTCACTTGGTTGGGGTAAAACTATTCACTAAATATGAGGTTTATATTTTTCCATTATGCATTCAAGTATACTTATTTAGAGTAGCATTTGTCTATATATTCTTCTAGTGTTCCTCTGTCAAGTAGTAGAGTTATAATTACATATCCATAAGATGTTTTTGTTGGATCTTACTTATGACATGTATGTTCCAAATTTTTCTAATATATGCGCCAGTTCAAATTTTCCTTCTTTAGTATAATGTTCAAGATAATTTGAAGCTTCCCGCTTATTGATTTCTAATTTTTTTATTTGGACATTTATCTTTATAATAAGCAACTATGAATTACTTCATCTAATGAAATCTTTTCATCAATGTTCTTATGTTTACCTTTAAATAAATGATAATGATTTTGTCTCTAGCTTTTTTTCAAGTATCAATTGAAGCTTTTGATTGTGTTATTGGGCATAATATCACTTTGAAACCTCCCATGAAATGTATAACCAAACATAAAAATTAATAATTCAATCATATTCATTTATCTTCCTTAGGCCACACTTATACACTCAACTAGTGCACACTATACTGTTCACTTTATTATATTTCCTTCTAATATTAGCTAACAATTATACAAAACAATATATGCGATCATAATGAGACAATCATTTCTAAATAGTTATTGAAGACCTTAAAATAATTTAACAAAAACGTTAAAATGTTCAACAATAATTCAAGTATTCATATACCTAAATAAACATAATTCAGGTATTAATGGACCTGCTTTTCCCTGTTAGACATGAAGATCCATTTTTCATTGTCTCCTTTGTTTTAGAGAAGATATTCAAATAAACATTTTCATATCTATCTACATTCTACTCGAATAACTGTCAAAGCTAGTGAAGATAAGTTCTCATTAGGATTTCTACCAAATATTGTTAGAAGTTGTTCTCCATTTCTAGTTTTCAAATGGCATCCCTCTTTGCATATCTGGTTAATGTTTTCTCTACTAACCTAATGCAAACTTATAAGTAAATGGATTGATCATCTTGTAATATTACAATGATAAGCAGAGTGTCAATTCTACGAGGATAAAGTATAATGAGTTTAACTATCTTATTATTATCAATTCAACAATAGTCAAGAGTTTGATGGATTTATTCAAAACATAAATTAAACTAAATAGATATAAATACCACTAGACATAAACAAGCAAGTAATCGAACATAAGAAATTAATTATGATATAACATCTATAATAGAATTCCACCTAACATCATCTTATATTATTGATTCAGTTATCTAAATAGTCTATTATTTGGACCGGTGAAGTATCCTAGTCTAATAAATTGTTACCTCTCAATGTATAACCATCTATCCCTTGATTGATTAACTAATATGTCTATCTAATTAACTCATCTAATAATGCACTAATTACTATAAAACTTTATGAAAGATCACCTTATGTCAAAAGCATAATGTATATCTATGTCTAGTGCTCTATTTAATCTATAATATAAGTGCCTAGGTTAATCTACCCATAGGTTCTTTAGGCAAAGTCTGTATGAAAATTCATATCAAGTTTATACTTTCGCTTGCATCTAAGTAACATTAAGAATGACATAAATATCTAAAACATAAAAGTCTTATTATGTAACAAAGAATCAATACAATCAAAAATAAGATAGGAGTTCCTCTTTATCTTGATGTAAAGAGAACTTAGTTATAAATCATCCTTAAAATAACAAAAATAATTAAAAGATTAGAAAAAACTTATCAAAAGGTTTCCTTGATGAAGATTTAAATATCTTGGTGTGATCCATTTTATTATAATGATTCCCGATCTCGCTCTTTGTTGAATACAATTGCTTAATGTGTTATAATATTTCTCTGTCTCTCTCTAATAGTTAATAATCTTAATTACAAGTAGAAAAGAACTAAAACTAAAACTAAAACTAAAACTAATACTATACTCCTTAGTAAATGTTTTCATCATTCTTTATATAAGCTTTTCATTGTATATATAGTACGGGATACGATTGTTTCTCTGATCTTTCTTTAAAGAGAGGAACACAGGCATTGATATGCATATATTCTAGATCGTTTATCATATTATATCTCTTTGTCATAAAATTCGATCTATAATACGTTTTTATAAGAGGGGTCTTATAAACCAAAGTTTTAGTAAGGAATACGGATTAGAAAACGATTGTATTCTAGGTTACATTTGATCTTCTTGTCATTCGTTTTTTTCTAGAGAGGGGAATAGTTTACAATAGGTATTTAAAACTGTATTTAGTCAAATTGTGTTTTCTTTGTGATTCAACTTATAAAGTTTTTTAATTCTTGGCTAACATTACTCCTAAGCAACATCTCCATAATTATCTACAACCTAACATATATATATACACATCAATCGTATTGCATGCTTGTTTCTACAAAACCTTATTAGTAAGGAAAATTAAAGCTACTTTCATTGAGCTTTATCACTTCTGACTGTATTACAAATCTTATTTTTATACACATATTTTATATTTTTATACTTTATTCTTTCTAATGATATAACATAGTTTTTGATTAACATATAAGTAAAGTTTAACTTATCATATGTTTAATTATGCTTTAATTTTATAAATTCATTCATATAGAAAATTATATTTTATTTTGATTTTATAATGTATTTAATTATAATAATAATAAATTATGAATGAATTTTTATTAATCTTGATTTTGTGAATACATTTATTTAATAAAATTTATGTTGTTTCTCAATTGTTAAAAATATTTTAAATAAATATAAAAACCAAAAATATAGTATATTTTATTATAAATCTTTGTTTTATATGTTTATTTTTTTTATTGTTACATTCTTTTATGTATTTTAAAGAATTCTTCATTAATGTGTAAATTAACTTTATCTATACAGATGATGTCTTGATTTTATAAATATGTTATATGGGTTGATTAATATTTATCCTGATGTTTTGTAAGCATTAGTTTAGTATAAACATAAAGTAAGATTATTTTTACTAAAATTTGTGTTGCGTATTAACTCCTAATAAAAATATTTCTTCATTATATATACGTATAAGATTATTATAATTTTGTTTTAAATTTTTAGGATACAACTTCATTAAGTTGTTACAGTTGGTTATTTGAAATTATAGGAGCATTAAACATTCATCACTGAAATCAAAACATTTATGGAATTTCATATTTATTTTCCATCGATGAAAGGATTTCAGTTCATGTAAAATCCTTATTCTTATTAACTTCCAACTCTTCATCTATTGATTTTTTTTAAAGATCATATCTTCTATATGATGATTTAAAAACTCAAATGCCTTTAGAAATTAGGAAGTTACCAATCCATTATGGGTGGTGTCTATGCTTATCATCTCTAACTCACATATAATGGACTTCATTAGAATTATGCAATTCTCAAACTTATCCAATATCTCATGTAACTAGTCTACGTCGAGAGCTTATTACCAAATATATGTTGGGAATATATGAGGGTGAGACTTGAAGCAACTAGTAACGTTGCTCCTTTGTGACCATAAGGTCATAAGCTCAAGTCACAGAAACAGCCTCTTTCTAAAAAATGCAAAGGTAAGGTTGTGTACATCATAACCCTCTCTAAACCCCCACAAGCAAGGAACCTTGTGCACTAGGCACATTGACTTTTTTATATGTCAGGAATATATGACATCTCAACTAATTTAATTGATTATTGAGTAAATTATATATGTTATACCCTAGATTATGTCTCACATCCTTATTCTTCTTTGATCTTATTTATTTCATAATATCATTATTATATTTAGGTCTTTCACTATAAGATGAAGCTAGTTTCGAATACATCTTTTTATGCTAGTCACCAGTCAAAACATCCTATCCTTATTCTAACTTCTCCTTAATTAAATTGAATTTAATTTACTTTCCTAAAGTTATCCCTTAAGATTGCATCACTAATGATCTTTTCATAACATTATAAAGTAGCAAACCTTAAATTTAATTTGTAAGAATTAGCCAAGAGTTATAAGGGTATGTTATGAGTATCATTTAACCCCTACGATCTCACACAATGTAAGTTTAAATCTTATGATTTGTATTAGTACCTTCTTATAGTAAATTTTATATACATGGTAAGAGTCATGTATTATGATATTAACTTCTTTTTTATTTAAAGTAGTTGTTTGTTCTTAAAATATTGTACATGGTAGTTTGAACATATTTATTGTTTCACCATGTTCACTGGTCTATTACAAAATTCATATTGTTAGAACCATCATTTGAAAGTTTAAGACATGTATATTTTTAAAGAAGCATTTATAGTTTAAGCTTTTTTCTCTCAATTACAATCTAGATAACAAATTTTAAACCTATCATCTCTAATTATTATGAATAGTGGAGATGATTGCCATTATAAGAGAGCAAATCTTTTATCT
This sequence comes from Erythroxylum echinodendron, assembly GCA_027575705.1. Lineage (NCBI taxonomy): Eukaryota > Viridiplantae > Streptophyta > Magnoliopsida > Malpighiales > Erythroxylaceae > Erythroxylum > Erythroxylum echinodendron. The sequence goes on from JANZXR010000171.1 coordinate 36,182,507, forward strand.
ATCCAACATATTCTCTGATTTATATTAAAAATATTTCACACATAAAAACATACTTTAGAATCAAGTGTTACGTAATAGTTATCAAATAATAACAATGTCATCATATATTTTGTATTTAGATATGATAAAAATGAATAAATATATTAAAAATTTATCAATAATTTATATCTATGTTATCTTAGTTACTTCACATTTCATTATATGTAGCTCAAGAAATTGGTTTTGTCATTGAGGCTACTATTATATCACACATACACATATGTACAATTTATGTTTACTTCACAATTATATCTTCTATGTAGTTATACTTTGTATCTATATACTTGATTTTACAATGAAATTTATAATCTTTTCTAAAACAAATTGTTGTTTTAATATTATAGTTGATTAATATTAGATTAATCTTGCTTTAAATGGCTCCTAGATGAACTAAGAATCATACTAGTCAAACAATTTCTTGTACTGCAATTGAAAATGCTATAGACTTGCTTTCATTATAAATAAAGTAACATATAATTGTTTATTACATTTTCATGATATTGCATCACCATTGAGTAAGAAAAAATCCATATGTAGAATTTCTCTCTTCCAAATGTACTCCCTAACATGCATTTGTATAACCTTGTATACAAAGGTCATTGCTTTAATAACACAATATGTAATCAATAATGCCATTTTGATACCTTAATATGCTTGTTTATTTATCTTTTTTACATACTTGTCCTTAATTTAACTGATATCTTTTTATCGTTATAATTATATGACAAATATCGTATTATAAACATCATTGTATACATCAAAATTCTAATAGTATTAGAATACGAGACATTCTTCATTTATTCCTTTTTTTATAATGATGATGGACAAAACTTTTGACTATGATCTTCATCTTTAGCAATATAATTATCAAGTGGGTTGTAATCTTGCATACAAAATCATTCAAGAATTTTTTGAGTATATGTTAATAATATCTTTGAACAATCTCTAAAAATCCCTATTTTAAAAATGTATACACCTTTAGCCACATATTTTATCTAAAATTTGGATGGCAGAAGTTTTTAATTTGCTTAACAAACTTATAATCATTACTAACAACCAAAATATTATCAACATATAAAGATGAAACTATAACTTTTGTCTTTTAATCTTTTAATATATACACGATGGTCTTTGTTATAATGTGAAAATCATACAAAATAGTATGTTTTGAAAATAATTTACCACCGCATTAAGGATTGGTTTATGTCACAAATTGATTTTAATAATTAATATAATTTATGCTTTAGGCTATTTAAATGTAACATATAAGTTGTTCCATATAAATTCCTTTTTAATTCTCTATTTTAAAAACTAAGCTATACATCTATTTGATATGAGTCAAAATCCAAATTGGTTACTATTGATAGGATTAGACGAATCAAAAAAAACATAACAACAGGAGAAAATGTCACTTTATAATCAATTCTTTCTTATTGCACACATCCTTTAGCAATGAGGCTGTTGGCCCCTAAAATATTTTTGTTAAGTGTGATATTTTATGGAATTTGAATTGTTGTCTTAGAATGAATGGAGTTGTTAAGCATGATTTAAATAAATTATGAGGTCATTATAGAATTATTATTGGAGTTTAATTATTTATGTCAATGTTAGTAGGATTTTATTTCATTAGTTAGTGAAATTAATGCATTAAGAATGAATTGAGGGCATTTTTGGCATGTCACTTAAGTTTAGAGATCATGAAGCATAAAAGCAAGGACAAAGATGGCTTTTAGCACTCATTAAGGGTAAAATGGGAAGAAGAAAGTGTAGTTTTGCTCTTAAGGTGGAGAAAAACGTGAATTGAAGGAGAGAATGAAGTGAAAAACAAAAATGAGAGAGAAGAGGGAAGAGAGTGTCGTGGGAAAAAAAGAAAAGAAGAGAAAGCTAAACTAGGTTTCCAATTTTCTTAGTTTTAAAAAGTGATTTTGAAGTTGTTCAAAAAGGAAAAAAGAAAGAAGAAGAGAAGAACTTCCATTTGATCCAAACATATCTTTGTTTGGTGAAGATTCAAGGTAAGCCCAATTTTAACCCTTTGGATTTTTGGATGGATTTTGGTTCACGAAGCTTAAAAAATGCATGGGTTTAAGTATTCTAGAATCAATTTTTAGTGAATGTGCTTTTTGAGTTCTCAATTTGGATTCCTATTGAATTGGGATTTTTGCCAATATTGAAGGAAATCAAGAGGAGAGGCAAGAGGAGCTAGAAGAGAGGCATCTTTAAGCAATTGCTAAGCAAGAAATTCAAGGTGGGTTACATTTTTATAATTGAATAATAAGCCATTAATGTTTCTTCAAAATCAAGAAAGTAAATGTTTTTCAATTTTATTATAAATATGCATTTATTGCTCTTTGAATGCTTTGAGAAAGAGCTATGTGTTTGGTGTGTGAATATTGTGTTGTCAATTTATGAAAAAAATGCAAAAATGAATTTTTTTTTACTATGTCTATGAAATCACTTTTTAAAAAAAGTGTCATTTTAGGCAACAAGTTTACAAGTTATGAAATACATGTTATGTGGGTTTGGTCTAGTCCATTCTATATGTCAAGTGTACTTTGACTAAAGGCTTCTCTCGCCGGTCCGCAAGTGACATAGAGCTCCTTTAGGGACTCCCTTATGTTTGCGACTACACAAAACCACTATATGGGATCGTGTTAGTTCGTTCTGTTCACGACTACACAGGACCATTTCATAGGAATGTATTAGCTCGTTCTATTTATGGACCTCCTAAACTATTTTGATGTGCTTATGTGTTGACAAGTTTATTGAATGCATGATTTGGGTTGCTTATAAAGTGTTTGATAAATTAAGAATGTAAAAATATGTGTTTCATGATGCATTGTGAATTTTTCAATGGTTTTGTTTGTTACTGGTTATAAAATTGTTACCTATGAGCTTTAAGCTCACCCCCCCTTTTTGTCCTATCTACAGGCAATGAGCAAGAGATCAAGTGATTGAGCATAAGGGCATTACTCCAGATTATGCTTATTCTGTATTTTACATTAGTTTTGTAAAACAAGGCTTTAGTTGCATTTTGAGCAATTCTACTTTGTGTAAATTGTGTATTTTTGGCTTATGACGTATTGTGGCTTGAAATGCTCATTAAAGCTTTGTAAAATTCTTATCTTTTGATGGTAATGAAATGTTATTATGTTTTTGCTCATGACTCTCAAAGTTTGTAGATTGCATTTTTTGAGCATTTATAAGGGTAAAATTTTGTGTTCTGATTTCTAGGGCAAATTTGTATTGATCTAGGCTGAATTAGACAAAGTTGTCTTCATGAAAATTGTAGATTGTCTTTCTAAATTTCCAATGATATAAAGTATGAAAGTTTTTGAAGTTGGGATTGGGAGATACGCTCATTGTAAGTTTGTAATGCTGTTCAGGATGCATATAGGACAACTATAGTGAAAGATGAGAATTTGTTGTATGTGATGAATCAATGGAGTTGAGATTTGGGAGTTTAATGAAATAAATTTGGTAATTAAATGTTTAAGGATGGACATTGCATTAGAAGAAGTGAAATTGGGAAGATTATTACTGAAAGTGATGTTAGAGTGGATGTAGGAATCATTGGAGATGCTTGGAGGGAGCTTGGTATGTTCGGTTGTGTATTGGGATCGTCTTAGTGTAGATCATCTTAGTCTAAATCGTCTTAGTCTAGATAATCTTAGTTGGAATCATATTTGTTTGGATCATCTTAGTCTGGATCGTCTTAGGTTGGATCGTCTTAGTCTGGATCGTCTTAGACTGATTCGTCTGATTCATTTCAGACCTAATTATTTCATCTAAGACAAAGTTATCTTATTTTGACCCTCTAGATGGCGAAATTTTTCTTCAAGGTCTTCACAAAAGTTGTAGATAATTTTCTTAACTATCTAAAGATATAAATTTTGGAATTTTTAGACCTTGGACGCAAAATATATGGCCTTCAGACAAAGCATAGGTACCAGACAAAGCGTCAGACGAAACGTCAAATAAAACGTCAAAAGAAGTGATTTTGACTCCGTATATGACAAAATTTTTCTTCAAGGTCTTCATAAAATTGTAGGTCGTTTTCTTAGCTTTCCAACGATATAAAGTTTGGAATTTTTGGACCTTGTATGCAAATGATATGGCCTTCAGATGAAGCATAGGTACCAGACAAAGTGTCAGATGAAGTGATTTTGGCCCTCTAAATGACAAAATTTTTCTTCAAGGTCTTCATAAAAGTTGTAGATCTCAGGGTCCTCTTTAAAACTATCCTAAAACGACCAAAATCTGATATCTCCAGTGAAAGTTATGCCAATTGTCCCAAGATAGTACAATATGATTGAGGACATAATCAGGTTTGACTCTTTTAGCCATATCTTCATCACCCGATCTTCAAATGAAGTGATTATTGAACTAATAGATTCCTAAACCATTTTTCTATCCCACCAAGAAAAAATGGTAGCCTTTGGTGTGGATTTGAAAAGGATTAATGGAAAGAAAGTGAGGGAATCGATTGGAGGAGCATGACTTAATTATGAGCCTACTTTGGCTTTTAAGCATATCTTGATCTGTATAATAGGAAACTTTTAGGGTGTACTAAGAATGAAGATGAACCAAAGATGGCTAATGAGAGTTCATGGAAATAACCCTACAGGGCATTTCACCCATTCACGTTTTTATGACACTCAGATAGTTGGACTCTGGAAACGGGGTCCAGCAGAGGCATACCTTGTATCTCTCAATACTACCATTAACCTTTCACTTTATTTTATGTAGCCAATTGTTTCCAATAGCTTTTAATCTACTAAGGAGATCAATGAAGTCTTATACTTAATTAGAGCTTAAAGAATTCATTTCCTAATTTGTTGCATTCATCCATTCTTTTTTAGTAGGACCAATAAAAGCCTCATTCACATTCTTTGTCTCACTCTCTTCTTGTAGAAGAATCATGTGAATTTCTTCTTCTATTTCAAAATAATGTCAAGGAAATATCTATGATTACTTTAATGTAAACAAGGTTCATAAGAAATATATTCATTAATGTCTTGATACTCCAACTCGAATAAAATACAATAGGTAAAATCTCATTGGATTATAATATGAATTGATCTTTAAATCAATTCTCTATCTTTCATATTGCTGCCATTTTGATAGAGTCCCTCTTCATGATTATATGTAACATAATCATTCTATTAAGATTCTCATATAACAATAGGTCTTTTCCTATTTCACCTTACTTTAAGAAGTTATTTTCTAAAAGTGTAACATTTCATAGCTCAAATTTATTTACTCTTTCATTAGCTCATTATCCTTTTAAAGCTTTAAAATATCTAATAAAGATACTTTTCTTCTCTTTTGGGCCTAATTTGCCATATTTGTGAGAGAGATCATAAAAGTAGGCTGCATACCCTCATGGTCGTAGCCTTATCATATTAGTTTTCTACTAGTTGATAGCTTATACAAAGTGTTTATATATTATTTTGTAGACCCTCGGTTAAATAAATGAGTGGCTGTAAGTAATGCATTACATTAATAAGAGATTGGAAAATTTTCTTTAGCCATTATGGACTTAATAATGTATAGAAGGGTTAATTTCTTAAAACCCCTTTGAGGTTTGACAAGCCAATACATAGTCTCTCATTTTTAAAAAATATCAAATATCTTCCCTGTGTTTCAGTTAATATATCGTACGTCTCCCTACCTTCAAGTTATCCTTAGAACCCTATTTATACACATTAAATTAAAATCTATAAAGGGTTATTAATAGTTTTTAAAAGCCAAAGGGTACATTGATAATATGCCAAACTACAACAGGGTCCAACGAATTTAACCCTTAATCGAGTAAAATTTCTTAGACTCTTAGATTTCAAAAAAACATGATTTTTGTATGTATAAATATTATTTGAATGGAAACTTGATGATTATTGATTAAAATACGTGGGCTAATATTTGATAGATGTTAAAAATGAGGTACTATATGATAGTTTGTTAAACCATAGGGAGTCTTACAAATTTAACCTTATATAGAAGCATTATATTTCGACTTTCTGTAATGCCATTTGTTCTAGGGTTCAAAGAACATTTAATCATCTTTCTATTCCTTTTTCATCGCATAACATTTTGAACTTATTAGACAAGTATTCTTGTCCTTGACTAATTCTTAGATCTATTGTTTTCTTATCTAATTGAATCTTCATTAAATTTATATAGTTTATAATGTTGTGGGTTCAAACCCATATTATAAATGCTTGTTTATCTAATACCACTAAATTTGGGCTCGAAAAGTGTTAGATGTCTTTATGGATCAAAAGAACGAAAATTGGGCATATTCAAGGCATAAAATGATGATTAGAAGTTATTTTTAGAGTACAAACTCATGTGTAGGTAACACACAATATTGTTAATGGTGAGAATGACCATATGAATGAACATATAGGTTTTTGTGACCATGTACTACTTAAATGACGAAGTTTGAGGACATATATACTTTATAAGAGTTAGACAAGCTCATGTCCATGTCCACTAACCACATAAGTCACTAATTGTGACCTTAATTTTTTAGGCTTAAAATTTAGAGGCAATCATTATACATGGTCATGACTGTAGTCATGTGTAGTTTAAAATTCTTATCTTTTTAATATTTAAAGGCTTAATAAGAATAGAAGTTGCATGAAACAAAATCATACGATGAAAAAAGAGTTTTAGAGTAAGGTGCATGAAATAAAAACATATGATGAAAGAAGAGTTTTAGAGTCTAGATATTTCGACCTTGTTCTGGGGTCTCGGCTTGTCATGACCTACGAGCCGTTTTCGGCTCGCACGGATTGAGCCAAGGCCCGGGCCATCCAACCCATGCGGGCCATGGGCAATTTTTATATTTTTTGCCAATTAAAGAACTTGATTCTTACGTAATCTTCTCTCTTTGTTAATTTATTAAAGATTATGTCTTATATATGAAAAATTAGTTGTCTTTGACAACTAGAAAGTTACCAATCTTGTGTGTAGGAGTAATTTGACCATTGTTTCAGAAACTTCCCACACACACCAACCAAAGCGCAGTCGCACTTTCGCAAACCTTCCACTATAAGGTTCCGTAATGATAATAATTCTACGTCTACAAAAACCATTGTCGTTTTGAATTTCGTTGTGATGAAACGGCAACCGCGTACGGTGGCGAGTCCCAAGAATCGGTTTAGCGTATTCGAATTCGGCGAGGAGGACGAGCAGGTGGAGAGAACCTCCGGGAATCTGCTAGGAAGGTTGGGACAATCTAAGAGGAGAAAGCACTCACGTTCTTCTCCTTCCACGAAGTACAAGTCACTTGCATGCTGTGAGCTTTTTCTACTCTTTTTCTCTCAAGCCTGTCGCTTTTATGAATTTTAAACGTTTGCATATTCTGTTTGGTTGGTGGGAATGTGCGGGAAAATGAAAAGCGGACGACTTGAAACTTCTTTCTTGTCGAATACGTCAGCGTTTTTGTACATCACAGCGATAGTCTAGTGCTGCTTTGTTGTTACGATCTTCATTAAATGATGTAAAGTTGGTTTTTGTAGGACGACGAGTTCGGAGAAATGTAAATGTATGAAAATTTTGGATTTTGATGATGTTTATGTTTCGACTGATCATCGCTTAATCTCCATTGTTGTTGTTTTCGCTTTTCTCTCCTACAAATTCGTTTCTTTTTGAAGGACTTTTATCTAAAAGCAGTAACAGGGACTCTGAAAGAGAAAAATAGGAAAGGGACTGTTGATGTTGGCAATGCACCAATTGAGATTAACAATGATGGTAAAGGTCATAAGCTCCCATATGTTTTTGGTTTCTTTTCATAGACCTTGTTCTGGGTTTAAACTCTTTGTTTTATTATTCACTTAGTTGTTAATTAGTCTTTGTTCTTTAACCACAGGTGGGTCCAAATTTCGCTCCGACAGCATTTGCAACTGGCTAGTGGACATTGATGGTGATAGTAGACGAAATGGTGTCATACATCCTGCAAGATCTCTTATAAAAAGTAGTCCTTGTGAAGAGGATGCTGTTGGTGTTGGGGTTTCTCCAGCGGATACCCTTGTGCTTTCAAATTCTTCATATTTTAAGGTTTGTCAGTGCTTAATTTAAGGTGTGTCGGACACTTGAATAAAAGTCTGACCTGGAACATTACGTTTGTGCTGAACTTCTCATAAGGGAATTACACAAGGAAGCAGATTAATATGTTGTTGGATGAAGTTACCAACTTAAAATTTGTGCAGAGTGAGCAAGTTGGAAAGATTTCGGAGGATTATGGACAGATCAAACTCAATTTATTAACTTCTGTCTCAACTGCCCTAGCAAATGAAGGTCCTGCTTTTGCTATTGGATTAAAAGAGTTGTTTTACTTTCTTCTGCTTTCGTGAAGTGATGCAGAATGCAAAATAGCATATTCAGGGGTATTTTAGTAAATTCCAGAATTGCTGGAATTTCTGAAATAATTAT
>JANZXR010000171.1:36191081-36209617 GCA_027575705.1 Erythroxylum echinodendron
AGAAATCTACCCTTCAATTCCTATTATTAACCCACCGAAATATCCTAAACACCCAATCTCTAAGCTGTCCTACATCATGAAGTTACTTAACTTTATTGTCTTTTCTCTTTTCAGTTAATTCACAACAAAAAGTTGTGGTGCATGGTTCCCTGATACATGAAATTGTGAGTGCTATAAGAATCAGCATCGATCTTCTCGTTGTGTGATTAAAGATGCAATTTATGAGTGGAAGTGTTTTTCTACAAGTCGTTTGCTGAGATCATAAAGATTCTAAAATGGATATATATCATCTGTATGGAAAAGAAAATGAAAATGTTTCAAAGTGCATTCAAACAGTTTGTCACATTGGATTGAATTGAGTTAGACAATAAAAGTCAGTTTTCACTTCCTATTAATCGGTTTTGATGACTCATATAGGTGATTTTTGCACTCACTAAGTTAAGTGTGGTCCTTTATCGTCCTTCCCTTTCCCTTTTCTACATCATCCGATTTTCTCTTTAGTTTTAATAATTACAATGTATAACATTTGGTTTATTTGACAATTTTTCAGGATTCGTTGAACAAGAAAGTTATTATATTCCCAGATTTTTTCTTATTTGGGGAGTTGTATTGTACAGAGTCCAGCTTAATTTTTTCCGAGAGCTGCATCAGAGTTGAGGCTTCAACTGTAAATGGCACTAAGGGAAAATTTAATGCTAGGTTGCCTATTCTTGATATTATTAAAGTTGAGTCTCAATGGTGCAGGAGGGTGAGATATGCTACTTTCTCTTTTCTTCTATATACACTGCTTTCATTTTTCTTTTACATACATACTAGGATGGCTAGCTTAAGTTTCTTTGATTTCTGAATGTAGGTTGAGACTGCTATTGTTAATCTTCATCTTAAATCAAAAGTTTCTCAAGGAATTGGATATGAAAATGAAACTTCAGGTTTGTAGTTCCACTAAATTCAAGGGTCTGTTTATGGTGAATTTTATGATGAATTCAGCATTTTATGGACCAGCTCTATGCCTTCTGATCCTATTCTTGAACTCTGTTGTAATCTTGCTGCACCTTGCTGTATGGAAACAATGCCAAAGAATGCCTTAGTTTTGGATACGTGACTAACATACTTTGTATGTATATTATCTTAACAAACAAATGGATTTAAGGTCTAATTTCGTGCCTTTAACTTTTGACGTTCATTTCCCATTGCCTTCCAAGTGTTCTACCATCATACAAAGAGTCTCTTCATTATGAATTTATGTTAAATATAATTTCAGAAATCAAAATTTCAGATTGCATTGCTAATTTTCTGTAATAGGTTGTCTTTGTAAAATGTCCAAATTGATGATTCGTCTCCAGGACAACAGTTGTGAGGAAGAACATTGGTAAAATGGGTATTATTTACATGTAAAAATTGATGTAGTGATGAAAAAGATGTTTATTTCTCCATTAATAATGGTGTTTCATCTTTCATCTGTATTATTGATCTTAAGATATTGCACTTTGCTCTTAATGTTTATTGTTTTGTTGGGTATATCTGGTTCCTTTAAGTATCATTGTCTTTCTCTAATTAGGTTAAAATATCAAAAAGCTTGTTTGACCAATGTGGGTATGTATCCTACTTTTATTTTGTTAAATATCTTGTGCCAAAAATTAAAATCTTGGAATTTCTCATTGTCAGGGTTAACTTTTGATCCCACCTCTACATGTATCAATAAGTTGCAGTTCTTGATTTGTGATCCTGATTGGTGTGAAAGACAAGAAGCAATCAAACTCTTAAGTTTCAGATACAGAGATATCTGGAGTGATACCTATGGGCGAGTATTTATTCTTCTCGGTGATTTTATAACTTGAGTAATAAAATCACTTTTTAATTGTTCATGTTCATGGTAGTAGGAAGTTGTGATCCTATTTTGAAATAACTTAAATCTAGCGTGTTTTTGTGCAATTCTTAGGCAATTTTGCCTTACTGCAGTTTCTCCTTAAATAACTATTTTCTATTAAACTCTTATCCATTCCAGTGCCTGTCAGGACAATGATGAAAATCATGGGCAGAGCAATGTGACCATCTCAAAACCTTATATATCTGGGTAAGTTCTTGATAATTGGGATGGAGAGTCTAGCATATTTTTGTCCATGTAGCAAGCTTTGGTGTAAGGGCTTGTATGTGTCCTTCTGACTAAAAAGTTTTATATGTGCTTGTGCATATACACTTGTGTGTCTGAGTACTCGAATCTGCTATATGCATGCAAGTGCTCAAGAAATGATTGGTACTATACAACTGAAGGATGAATGTTATTGACCCTATATGCTTTTTTCCAGTTACTCTAAAAGGTTTGAAGTAGAAGCTATTTTAAGAGAGTTGAAAAGTCTCTACTACTATAGTATTATCAGACTTAATTTCAGTTTAAAGAAAATGCATTTTAATGCATAATGTAGTAGATTTTGTTGATTCTTTTTCTTGCAATGTAATTTCTCCACTCACCCCTGACATCATGTTTATCCTAGTTAACAAATTTTTCTTATAACCATGGATACTATTTCTTTTTCTGGAAAAATTTGTGAAAATGACATTATTGATTTGGTATTGGTTTGGGTTTCTCGCATTGGAGTTTCCATATGATTAAAGTTTTGAAAGAATGTGTTCCAATTCTGTTTAAAACTTTTTCTTGGAAACTTTTCTGATACTTGTTGCTGTTAATATTTGTTAACAAATTTTAACTCGCTGGATAATTTTCCTGGATCACAATCACACTTATTTCATACATTACATGTGCTGATTCAGATTCTTTTGATTCAGTCTCGATCAGACTTTTGAAGAAATTATTTTCCCAAAAGGAGACCCGGATGCTGTTTCAATTAGCAAGAGAGATGTTGAGCTTCTTAGCCCAGAGACATTCATCAACGACACAATAATTGACTTTTATATCAAGTGAATTTATTCGCTTATATTGATCCTTTTTCTTTTCCTTTTCCTTTCTGAAGCATAGTGATCTTTCTTCACATTCTTGTCTCCTATACATTACTTTTAGTGTTTACTAATGAATGCCGGTCATTTGTCAGTTGGATTTTTACTTTCACATTACAAAATAAAGTAAGTTAGACAAGTTGGTTATTGGCAGGTATTTAAAGAGTAGACTTCGTCCTGAGAACCAACCTAGATTCCACTTTTTCAATAGTTTTTTCTTTCGGAAACTCGCTGATCTCGACAAAGATCCATTTAGTTCTCATGAAGGGAGAGAAGCATTTGAGCGGGTTCGTAAATGGACCAGGAAAGTAAATATTTTTGACAAAGATTATGTATTTATCCCTGTAAACTATAGGTGAGTCATTTTTGTGCACTTATTTCTTGTGGAAATGAGGGAAAAGTCCCTTATTGCCACTTTCTCATATTACATTGACTAATTTGGTGGCAGTCATCACTGGAGTTTGATTGTCATTTGCCACCCAGGTGAAGTGGCTCATTTCATAGGTTTGTGCCCATGGTATCCTGCTTCGGTTGCAATTAATATGCTGAGACTTCTTTGCTCTAACCTTTTTGATAACCATAGTACAGATGAAGAATGTGAGAAGTTGCTTAGGGTACCATGTATCTTGCACATGGATTCAAGGAAGGGAAGTCATCGGGGCCTCAAGAATCTTGTTCAAAGGTACTTGTATATTTGCCCTGGGTAACTGTATGGCAGCTTCCAACTATCTTATTGTAAAAGTTGATGAGTAGGGACATAAACTTAAAAAAGGGGAACTTCAAATTATAAGTGGCTGTCAACTTGGTTATTTACATTTTTCTCTTTGTAGTCAGATGATCTTTTTCAAGTTTAATACCCAGGGATTTGATACTGGGAAAAGAAATCTTGTCTTGGATATCTTAATTAGCTTGACATTTAAGTGGGACTATTTATACTGTCTGTTGATTGTATTCCTGGAAAAGATGTATAAACTCTCAGCATGCAACTGGAGTTCTTCACAAAAATCTTGTGTGACATTCATGTGTAAACTTACTAAGTTAATGCCTGTTCCAAAATAGGTCCCACGCATACAAAAAGAAATCCTAATTTACTTCATATACCGATCAACTTTGAGAAATGACACAACTCTTTATACAACAGCATAGTTAATATCTAATTTGACTATGGCTACTTGAAGTATAGGCTTCCCGTTTGTAGTTTTGTAATGGAAAAGCTCACAAGTTACATTTATGTTGTGCATGCCATGAAATAACAGTTATCTGTATGAAGAATGGAAAGCAAGGCATGAAGAGATGGAGGATGATGCATTGTTGAAGTTCTTACATTTACAGTTTATTTCCCTTGAGGTATTACGTAAGTTTTCTAAGTAATTTGGTGTAGAAATATCATCGACAGTAACAATACTTCTGAAGAATCTTAATGTTCACTCAATTTATAGGACCTGTAGAACACTGGAAAAATCTTTCAGTTACACACGTGTTTGTGAAGTTTTTTGTAAGATCTGTTAATAGGTTAACCACAAACCAGTTTCATTTTATAGTCCTCTTTCTTTCTCCCCATGTTTTATATCGGCATCATTTCTTTCAAACCCTGGTTGCAGTTGATGAATCAACATTATCTTTGAAGATCTAATCTTTTGACATTTTAATTAATTCAGAATAGGAGTTAATGCGTCCCGCTACCCATTTTCCAAGTTTATCATATTGAATGTCGATTATTTTCTCAGGAATATATTTGTCTAGTTGTTTTAACTTTCTTTGACCTTTTCTTTTATCAGCTGCCACAGCAACAAAATTTATATGACTGTGGCCTCTTCTTGCTCCATTATGTCGAACTTTTTCTCGAGGAAGCTCCAGTTAACTTCAATCCTTTCAACATAACAAAGTTTTCGGACTTTGTAAGTGATGATCTCATTTCCTTGTAAAGAGTTTCGAAAGGTGGAACATTATCTTTTCATTTTACATTTTGCATTCCATAGATATCATACGCTAAGTTGAGACTTCTATCTAGAAAGTTGTAGCACATACTAACCTCACCTTTGGGTTAACCGTTGTGTGAAACTTCAGAAGCTTTTTCATTACATCTTTTTATGTTTTTTGAATTTGAGTTTCTTCAGTCTACGTATGAAAGCCTTTGGACATTTGGTCAAATTTAGATGCTTGATGAATATGTTTAAGAGCCTGGAACATCCTGTTCATTATCCATGCTGCTTTTACTTGGAAGACAAAGAGCAACATCTATGTTCCAACAAGTAACACTAAGTGGAAACTGAATTTCAAGGATAGCAGTTCATATTGCTTGTTTTTTTTAAATTTAGCCCAGGACTACAGAACTAATGAAGTGAAAGCTTTTATGTTAATCCTTGTATACACCATGGCAGGACTGAAAATATGAATCTTGGAGACCTTAAACAATGAGAAAGATCACTACACACATCAAGTAATTGCTGACTTGCTTTTCTGGGGAATTTAACCAAAATTATTCAACATGATGTCAATTTACATGACGGTATGACTAAGAACATTTCATCCTTCACAACTTAAGCCATTCTTCTGTTTCTCCTCAACTATATTGGGACTGGGACATGATTGATGCCATTTATGCTAGAATGCAACTGGTCCAGAGGACATGAAATGCCTTTTTAACCTGAAACATGTGAATCTTATTATCAACATTTTATCAACCGACTAGATTGCTGGTTTCTGTCTATATCATTCTGTGGTAAACATATCTCTGAAATTGCTGAACAGCTTAACAGAAATTGGTTTCCAGTGGAAGAGGCTTCATTGAAACGATCTTATATCCAGAAGTTAATCTATCAAATTTTAGAAGATCATTGTCAAAAGGTTCCTCGATCGGAATCCAGTAATAGAAATAATTCCTTCCAATTTGCTGCGACCAGACGAGAACTTGAAACAGAAGTTCTTGAGAAGAGAAGCAGGACAACAAATGCACGGAAAAGTTATTCCTTTAGTTCCAAAACTGATATTAGAATTGGCACTTCACTGTCAGCCATTACCTCTCCAAGAGTTATACAGCAACAGTTTAGAGTAGGCAGTACAAGAACATTTCCTGATCGAATCCAGTGGCAAACGGGAGCTAGTCACTGGAGGAGTCTTTCGTCATCAATAGAGGTAATAAAATCATGTCCCAATTATTCTGGAAACTCTATAGAATGATAAGGGCTTTATTTCTGATTCTTATCATTCTTGATTATGATATCTTTATTATTTTTATTTGTTTGGAGAACCCTATTTGTAGCTAAATATATGTTGCTTGGGTTGGATAATGTGTGTGAAAGCCTTCTGTGAAACTAGTATTTGTTCAACTTCGGATATTATGTTAACATTGTCAATAAAATTGAACATGCTAATTGAAATCTCCTACTTGGTTTGCTTCCCGAATCCCCGTCCTGGTTCAATGTTGTTAGTTTATAGATGGTTCTTTGCTATCTGTTAACCTTTTAAATGAAAAGTATTGGCATTTAGTTATTTGTGAAGGTGTGTGGCTTTGCTAGTATTAGTCCCGTAACTGAATATTTGCACTTTGCATGATAACAGGAAACTGAAGGGAACAGTCAACAAGTCGCCAATTTATCCCCATACAGGGAAGACATTTGGGAAATTCCTAGATTGGCAACTGAATGTCTTACAACTTCGCAGTCAGATAATGGTTTTAATCATCTAAAGACATCTCAGAATCCGATAAATATGCAGATTGAAGAGAAACTAAATGAGATCTTGAGTTGTGAGACACGTACAAATGAATCCCAGAAATCATCTGAGATAGTAGTGGATGAGGATTATATGTTTGTAGAATGTGAAAGACTGCACGATCCCATCGAAACCGATAGACAGGAATGTTCTTCATCGTCAAGTGAGGTCCTCGCAACTTGTGTTGTCGCAGATTCTCAAGAAACAAACTGCACAGAGGTTGCAAATCAGGAAAAAGATTCTTGCTCCTCCATTTTCAGGAAGGGAAATAACAAAAACAATCATCCTGATTCATCTGTTTAAAGTGTTGACTGTTTGAACTGAGTGGTATTCAGGAAAAGAACATGCCAATGAGCAATATGATGATTTGGCTTCAGGGTCAGATACAGAGGCAGGTAAAAGGTCTGTGAATTTCTTCGCACAAGGATGGAAATTACTCCCAAGAAGCCTACTTGAAGATCTGCAGGGACATTGGTTTGTGTATATATATAATATATACTAGCAGCAAGGATTATTAAAAACTTCTTGGTAGGCTGTCAGGGAAATAATGTACAGAGCATATTACACAGTTTGTTCGCTATGGATGAAGATAGTGTCACGTAAGATCTTAAAGCAGAACTGTGCTATTAAATATGGGGTAAAAGATTAATCTCTCCTGTTGTTTAATTACTTTCTCCAAAATCTTGTAAATTGAATTTTATTTTATTCATAATCAAGGTTTTCATTCTTTAGTAAAGTTTAAGATACAGAAAAAATTCTTTAAAAGCAAATCTCTAATACAAAGATTGATTACAGATAAACAATTTGACGCCTAAAATTATCATCAATATCATCATCACTCAGTTTGAAATCTCGTATTAAAGTGAGGTCAGAAGAGGTCTGATAGTATATAGTTTTATCCCTATAGAGTATAGAGATCTCCGGTAGACTCACATGTAAATGTAACAATGAAAAAAGAAAAAGAAAAACAATAAAAAATTACAAATAATTTATGTAGATTAAAAAGAGTAAATAAACAAAACTAAAATAAATAAACAATTCATTTATTTTATTCAAATAAACATAAAAGAAGTCATAAAATAATTAAATATATTAAAAAATTAATAAATAATTAGAATAAAGTAATAATAAATAATTAAAATAATAACTTCAGAAAAATAAATAAATAAAATAAAATAAAAATGTCGTAACTTAATAACAGTTTATCAAAAAGATGTCCAACTTGTCAACAAGATGCACTTGTCAAGAAATTCACATACAAAACAAAACTTGCAAACAATCACAATAAAGATGTATTCAAGAGTTAAAAGCAGTAGTAGTCATAATATATGTAACAATAAAAATAAAACAATTAAAAGGGGATAAATATATCGTTACTCCTTTACAAAAACAAAACCTGATATTGGAAGTAGGATTAGAATCAGAGACGATCTCCTAGAACTTGAAAAACTCCAATTTGATGCCTAAAATGTTAAGTCGAAATTCTGTGGTGAGGTAAATAATACAAATAACCAAAGGTCAAGGAAGTATTTTATAACAATCATCTAGTAGAATCAAGCAAATTCTATAAAAGAAGAATCATATAATAAAAAAAATTAACATAAAATTCATCAGAAAAAGAAGTGTCGAAGTCACTATTATAGCTTTATTGTCAGAAACCCTAATTCATTAAATTTAGGAATCAAGAATTGTAAGAAAGAAGAAGAATGATATAGACATTTGTGGCTTAGCTAATTTGGGAAATTTAGGGATTGCAACAAATGAATGAAAAGAGAGAAGGCACAGAGAAAGAAGTTATGGTTATTCGCTACTCTCTTCTCTGCCTCCAATGATTACGTTAACAACTATAATAACCGTTGGTGGCAAGCCACTTACAACGAGAAAAATGTGCCCTTTACATGACAACGTTTCACTAATTTATGTGTCATTTACAATGCTACGTTGTATATATCTACGTCTTCATTCACCAACTTTCGCTCCTATCATTTCCCTTCTTCTAATGAACCTTGTCCACAAGGTTTACCCATGTTGTTGAATATCTTACAGAAGAAATTTCCAAGACATGTCATTGTCCTTCGAAGAACACCGTTGTACTAATATATGCACAATTGGTCAATTATGTTGATTCACCTATCTTCGATCAAGAAAAATGATTGGTATACGAAGCATAGAATACAGAGATTGAGGTAATAATGGTGATATGATTTCAGATTCATATACCCTACATTTCAGTTGTGAAACATGAAAGATAGGGTGAACCCTAGTGTCAGTTGGTAAATCAAGGGTGTATGCTATTGACCCTACTATTAGAAGGATTTTGAAAGGACCATAGAACAAGGCTGATAACTTTTGTGAAAGGCATTTTTTAACAATTTGTTAACAATAGGGCCGTAACTTCAGATAGACATAATCTCCCACACAAAAATTTCTTTCCATGAGGCGTCGATTAGCAATTTGTTTCATTCTGTTTTGCACTCGATGTAAATGAAATCGTAGAATGCCTACTATTGCTTCCTTATTTATCAAATCTTGATCAACTGCTAAGACAGGAGAATCGCCTGCGAACTATGGAGTGTAAATATGAGGCAGAAAACCATAGGCTACTTGGAAACAAGTGATGTTTATTGACGAAAGAACGTTGTGTTATATCACCATTCGGCTAAGGACAACCATCTACTCCAATTTGTTAGACAATTGGAAGTCATACACTGTAGATAAGTTTCAAACTTACAATTGAGAACCTCTATCTGTCCATCAGTTTGAAGATGATAAGCCTTTGATAACTGTAGTTTTACTCGTTGTAAATGAAATAATTCTCTCTAAAAATTACCTGTGAAGATTGCATCTTTGTCACTAACAATTGTCTGTGGCATACCATGTAACTTAAAGATGTGATCCATAAAAATCTTAACAACTTTTTCCATCATATAAGGATGGTGTAGAGGAAGGAAATAAGCATACTTACTCATTCGATCAACAACTGAAAATATCACCGAATAACCTTCTGCCAATGGCAAACCTTCAACAAAATCCATGCTAATTTCAGTCCATATCTGTTGAGGAATTGTTAAAGGCTAAAGTGAACCAAAGGAAGCAATAATTTCATTTTTGTTCGGTTGAAAAACTTCACATTTTCTTACAAACTCTCTAGCATCTTTCTATAATCTTTGTCAGGAAAAATGTGAACTTAACCTTTTATAAGTTCCCAACCACCAGAATGTCCTCCATGAGCAGTATCATGAGATAGCTCAATTAAATTGAGTCGAAGAGGTGTCAAGTTTCCCACCACTAAATTCCCCTTCCACCGTAAAATATTCTATCCTTAAATAAATTGTTCCCTTATATTCTCCTTGTTTTATCTGCTATATTAATTTTGAGTAGCTAAATCTTGTTGCCAATTGTCTTTGATTTATAAGAGTAAACCTGTGTTTACTTGCGAGATAAGCAAGGCGAAAAGCTTTAAACTAGACACTCTTGATAGAGAATTGAAAATCCCAAAGGATAAAGTTTCGTAAGTATCTTTGTTCTTCCTCAGTTGCTTTGAACTACATTTGCAGATTGCTTAATGTAAAACAATTGTATCATTAATTGTTAATATTCCAAAAAAATGTAAACAGAAAAATTAAACACATAAAGAGAAAATCAACATCCAATATTTGGTAACACAGTTCAACATACCCAGTATGCATCTGCGAGGCCCTCATCCAATTTAATCACTTTTAACAAAGTACAATAGTTTTACACAAAGCTTTACTGAACCGACACTACTCATCCATTGACACTATCAACTCATAATCACACCTCGTGAAAGTATTTCACTTCCAATAACAAAATAATCTCGTGCTAATTTCAACAAAGGATTTTTTGCAACAACGAAAATTAATGAATACGAAAATATAATCTTAAGTGATTGAAACAATAACAACATGAATAAAGTGACACTTGAGTTAAGATACACTCCCCCATATTTGCAACTACATCAAGGAGAAATCATGGGAAGTCTTCT
The DNA here is from genome assembly GCA_027575705.1 of Erythroxylum echinodendron. Lineage (NCBI taxonomy): Eukaryota > Viridiplantae > Streptophyta > Magnoliopsida > Malpighiales > Erythroxylaceae > Erythroxylum > Erythroxylum echinodendron. The sequence continues at coordinate 36,201,754 of JANZXR010000171.1, forward strand.
ACCAAGAATTTTGTTGTGAATCATCGAATTAATCACTGAAGAGATCCATGCACAACAACTACAAAAATCATCAAATGAATATATGTTTCATCACTGAAACATCACAAAAACACAGCTGCACAATTGATCAAATTTATTGCACGTGTCTTCCTCATAAAAATGATAGATAAGCAGTTCAATTATAAACACACATATGCAGAAACGCAGCTACCAAGAATAGCTCAATAGATCATGTAATTGCTCACATAAAAAAAATTCAGCTGCCTAAATTAATTAATTTTCTACCCGTTTTTCCCTCATAAAAATAATAACTTTGTTGTCCAAAAATTCACTTGCATATAAAGAAACACAGTTGCCATGGATAACTCCCATCCCACAAAATCTGCTACCAAAAGATAACTCTGAAAATAATCAAAAAATATGCACAATATCTTTATAAGAAATGGTGATTTTATTTTAAATAAATCATATCTTCTCTAGGATTTTATCCTTCATGCTATCTTATTTTCAAGAATCCCACATAGGGTAAATTTATTATTATAATGAAATTCCAAATATATCCAACTATATCTAATTACAAATAATGCCCAAAATTAGTTAATAAGATATCTCAACAAATATCTTAACAATCTTCCCCTTTTTGGCATTTTTTTCTCACATATAAGATCTCTTCCTTAAGAAGATAATTAGACACTCCTCCCTAATCGAACAACGATTTCTAACCAACATCAAGTTCACATAAATAGAGAATATCCAGAAAATGCCTGAAGAAAGAAAAATTCCAAATAAACAATTATCTAATCATCTAAATTTCTCTCCCTTGGGACAAAAAGATACTAAAAAGAAGAATGTCTTTAATGTGATCAATCTTAACAAATAAGGAGGCATAAAAATTAGTAGCAAGTGTAGTGGAAGAACTATAAGCATGCTAAGATGATAATTCACCACAGGTCAATACACTAGCCAACATATCATTATTCACATCAAAATCATCCTCATACAACTGATCCCTAATCAAATTAATAAACTCCAAAAATCCATTTAGACGAATCACAATTAAACTTAATCAATCTCCCCTTCACATAAACTATATGAAAAAATATTGCCCAAACTCATATAGCCCATGATATAGAGAGAAACCAAGATAAAACTTGAAAAAACCTAACTCATAAAAAATCTGAATCTTCCTACAAGTCTCCAACCAAGTATTAACATTTTTTCGACATAACTCCGTCAATCAAAATCCAAAACTAGAACTCTCAAATCATCAAGTTAAGCCTCATTTTCACATCAAAGATACTATTCAACAAGTAAGGAAAAGCTAGGCATACCAATCACCTAAATCTTAGAAAACCACATATGAAAAAAATCTAGATGTTAACTCCTTCAAACTCTCCTTTTTATTCTTTTATTTTTTGTTTAATTAATAAAAAACATCAATATACTTTAAGAATTTAAAGCACACAGTCCCTATGCTCCTCCAAGAAATTCAAACTTGGACTTATTCCTTATCACATGATCTCTATCATCAGATGTCTGATTGGTTTCTCCCTCAGAAGCCACTAATTGTTCCCCTATTTGGTTGGTTTCTTTTCCAATAACATCTAACTGTAGAACTGGACAGTTTCTAGTGTTAACTCCCTTGCGTGTCTGTTATGATATGTGAGGTTAATTTTGAAGGTTTTTTTCTACTATTTTATCAATCATTTGCTCCATAGAGTCGTATTATCGTATGCAACTGAATTGCAAAAAGTAATAGCCTACAACATTTAGCAATTATCCACCAATCTTTTTCCACTTACTAAGCACTCTCTTTGTTCATTCAACACCTTGCATCCATCATTAGTAAAGTTAACTAACAACCCATCATCACAAAGTTGAATAATACTTACCAAGTTGGTTTTTAAACCATCCATATGAAGTATGTTTTTAAAGTGAAGTAGTCCATCCACATGAAAAGTTCCTCTACCAATCACCTTTGCTTTCTTCCCATCACCAAAAGTAACGTGACCATCCATATAATTTTGATAATCCATCAAGTAGCTTCTTTCTCCTATCATATGACGTGAACAATTACTATCAAAATACCACTCATTAAACCTAAAAGGTTTAAATTAAATGAGTTGAAAGTTAATATAAGTCTATCTTACTAAAACAAGCCCAAAACACAAGTAGTGGGTTGCCCAAAGTTATGGTTCTAACTTAAAATAATTAATTAAACAAAAATGAAAGTCTTCTTGCACATTCTGACCAATTGATTAGTTATGATGTCATTGACCCTTATTGTCTCTTGAGATTCTATGGCATCTACAATTTGGCCCATGTAGGATTGAATTGCTTCTTTGAACTTCTTAGCTCTTGACCTTATTATTGGTCCCTCCAGCATTACTAGCTCATCTTTAATTCCATATCTCTTACAAAGTACCATAGTCATGCTCACATCATCCCCTACCTCTTCAAAAGGATTTGTCCTTGAATTTGAATTAAAGTCAAAAGGATATAAGTCAAAAACATTAGAAGTAGCACTAATATTATACTCGCCTAATAAGTCTATCTTATATGCATTGCCATTGAAGCGTTCCAACAATTGGATTGGTCCATCACCCCTTGCATCAAATTTGGACTTCCTTTACTGTAGAAACCTGTCTTTTTGCATATGCACCTGAACCCAATCACCTAATTCGAAGAGAACTTACTTTCTACCTTTATTTGTTTCTTGTGTATACATGTGATTATTTTTCTCATTCTGTTCATGTGCTTTCTTATGTATTGTTTTAACCAAGTCTTTTCTTTCCATCTAAACTAGCAATCTCAGTTAAAGTTAAAGACATCAAATCCAATACAGTTAATGTATTAAAACTATACACAATTTCAAATGGAGAATAACTTGTGGAAGAATGTGTAAAAAGATTATATACAAACTCAATGAATGGTAAGCAACTTTCCCAAGTTTTCAAGTTCTTCCCAATAATTACACGCAACATGGTTCTTATAATCTTATTAACTATGTCATTTTGTCCATCAATTTGTGAATGAAATATAGTAGAAAATAAAAGTTTAGTACCCAACTTTCTCTACAAAACTCTCCATAAGTGACTTTGGAACTTAACATCTCTATCTGAAACAATGGTTCTTGGCACACCATGAAGCTGAACCACTTCCCTAAAGAAAGGATTAGTAATGTTTATTACATCATCTGCTTTCTGGCAAGCAATATAATGAGTCATTTTTACTAAATCTTTCCACAATAACAAATATGTTATCTATACCTTTCTTAGTACTAGGTAAACCCAATACAAAGTCCACTGATATATCAGCCTAAGGTTCACTAGGTATAGGTAAAGGTGTATACAAACCATAAGGCATAGACTTAGACTTAACTTGTTTACATGCAATACAAATGGAACAAACCCATTCCACATATCTTCTCATATTTGGCCAATAAAAATGTTTTCTAAGCATATCTAAGTTCTTTTGCAAACCAAAATGCCTCATTAACCCTCCACTATGTGATTCTTTAATAAGCAATCCTTCATGTCTATAAAACTTATCAAATGCAGCATGATCACAAGTTTGATATACATTAGCGAAATCAACATCATCCACATACAACTCTTTCAATGCTCAAATTCAAGTAACTTAGAAGTAGGCATAGAAATCAAAGCGTACCTTCTTGATAATACATCAGCCATAACATTTTCCTTACTTTGCTTGTATTTAATCACATACGGAAATGTTTCGAGATACTCCACCCAACTTGTGTGCCTTTCGTTAAATTTCCTTTGTCCCTTCAAGTACTTAAGATATTAATGATCATTGTATATCACAAACTCTTTAGGCAGTAAGTAATGTTCCTAAACTTCAAGAGCTCTGATCGAGGCACAAAGATGCTTATCATAAGTGGAGTAATTCAAAACTATTCTGCTCAACTTCTCACTGAAATGTGCTATGAGACGATTCTCCTGCATCAAAATAGCCCCTATACGCAGAAGCATCACATTCAATTTCAAAAGTTTTGGAAAAATTAGGCAAACGCAAATCGAATGTAGTATATAGCTTTTCCTTTAAAGTATTAAATGCATTTTCCTATTCTTTCTCCCATCTAAAACCAACATTCTTCTTAACGATTTCATTCAATAAAGCGGTAAAAGTAGAGAAATCTCTAACGAATTGCCTATACAAACCTGCTAAGCCATGGAAATTCCTAACCTCACTAACTGACTTAGGTGTCCATGATTCGTAGACAGGTTTCACCTTTTCAGAGTTAACCTCAATTCCCTTAGAACTCACTACATATCCTAAGAAGACAACTTTATCCATGTAAAATGAACACTTCTTAAGGTTTGCATATAACTTCTCTTTCATAAGCACATCCAAAGCAGTCGTAACATGCATGACGTGTTCATTTAAGTTCTTATTGTAAATCAATATGTCATCAAAGAAAACAACCACAAATTTACCAAAGAATTCATGAAAAACAAGATTCATTAAGCGCATGAAAGTACTAGGTTCATTAGATAAGCCAAAAGGCATAACCAACCACTTATATAATCCATATTCGGTCTCAAATGTAGTTTTCCATTCATCACCTTCTTTCATCCTAATATGATGATAGCTACTTTTTTAATCAATTTTGGCGAATATTCAAGTACCATGCAACTCATCTAGCATATCATCTAATTTAGGAATAAGATGACGATACTTTACAATAAGCTTGTTGGCCACTCTATAGTCTACACATATCCTCCAAGCTCCATCTTTCTTTGGAACTAAAAAAAATTGCACAATACAAGGACCCATGCTCTCCTTCACATAACCCTTTTTAAGCAATTCATCTACTTGCCTTTGTAATTCCTTTTTCTCCTCTGGATTGCTTTGATAAGCTAGATGAATAGGAATTTGAACTCTTAGTTTCAATTCAATATGATGCTCAATCCCTCTCAAAGGTGGTAATCCATAGGGTACCTCTTTAGGAAAAACATCATCATAATCTTGTAGCAAAGTCACAAACATACTAGGCAAATTTGGGTCAAGGTCAGTATTAGTAAACAAAGTTTCCTTAAATTAAATCAAGATTAAAGCCTTTTTGCCTAGGTATGCACTCTTTAACTCTCTCTCTTTTACATAAAAATATGGTTGTGTTTTAACTTTTTCACTCTTTTCAATTTCTCTTTGCTCATTTTTGACATTCTTTTCTTTCTTTTCACTCATTAACTTCTTCTCTCCTATGCATCCCACTTTTTTTTCCTCACTTGTGCAGTCATTCACCATAGGGCCTTTAATTTTATTCTCTCATGGCCTCTTTTCTCTCATCTTTCTTTTTCATCTCATTACCTGAATCTCTACATGATGATTGTTAAATTTTTAGTTGTTCAAGATATGCTTCTTTAGGTGATAAAGGAGCAAGGGTAGCTTTCTACCCATTATACATAAAAGAATAACTATTAATGACATCATACATAACACACCTATCAAATTACCATGATCTACCTAACAATATATGATCATCTTGTATAGGCACGACGTCACACATAACTTCATCCACGTATCTACCAATAAAGAATGCAACAACTACTTGCTTAGTAACTTTGACTTCACCACTATCATTCAACCATTGTAATCTATATAGATTAGGGTGTTTATCACATTTCAACCTCAATTTCTCCACCAAGGTAATATTAGCTACAAACTTTCCCATCTACAAAGCATCTAGTGTGAAATATGTTCTACCTTTGTTCTAGGCTATCTTTCTTCATATTCAAATTTAATGCACGTCTAGTAACTAAAGATTCACCGGTAACAACATGCTCAATATTCTCATCAACATCAAAACAATCTTCCAAAGGTGGCATATTTAAATCACTAATACTCAGACTCATTACCATCATCAGACTTAGAAACAATATCACTACCCTTAATAAAAATAGTCTTCCTATTAGGACATTCAAATGCACAATGACCATACCCTAGACATTTAAAGCACTTAATATCCCTATGTTTAGAAGCTTTAGAGGATGGGTTAATAGTACCTTTTTGACTTTAAGTACTCTTATCCTTGCCTTTGTTTGGCTCATTGCCTCTCTTTGGAATCCTAATAATGCTCCCTCTTCTTATCTTCATTTTTGCTCCATTTTGGATTCCATTTGCTATTGGAATTTGAGAAAGAATTAGATCCCTTTATTTGTTTTTGTTTCTTCTCCACCTTCATGGAAATGTTCACTAGGTTCACCATCTCTACATAATGTTGCAACTCAACCACATCAATAATTTTGCTATTCAATCCACCCATGAATGGCGCCATTGTCACTTCTCCCTCCCGTTTTATGTTAGCTTTAATCAATAGCATCTCTATCTCCTTGTGATAATCTTCTACTGATCTAATTCCTTATGTGAGTCTATGTAATTGTTGGTGCAACTCTCTATAGTAATAAGGTGGCATAAATCTCTTCTTCATCACTCTTTTCATCTCTCCCAAGTAGATATAGGTGGTGTAATATCCTAGTTCGATTATTGTACTGTGTAACGTATCATACATGCATTTTATAGAGCTATGCATAGTGTACTAAAGTAATTTAAGCATTTAAATGTATTTTTGAGGTTATAACGAAGATCTTGAATAGACTAGAGATGGTTCTGGACTCAACCGAAAATTTCTCAGAAAATTTTTAAAAACTCTGAAAAGCTATGGAATGAGTCTGAGCGAGCTTTAAAAGACCTGAAATGTGCTTTGGAGATTTAGGTAATACTTTTGAATGAAATCCAGACGATTTCAGAGACATTTAATAATTTTCAGATTAAATCCGAAAAATCTTTCGAGCAATCGAAAAGTTACCAAATAATTTCAAAATATGATGAAAAGCTACAGAATTAGGATTGGAGTCCACTGAAACTGAAACGGGTCAAAACGAATGTTGTTTGAATAGAATTCGGGTAATCCAAAATTATTGGACTAAAATGCCCTTTTTGGAAAATAATAGGTATTGATGATTTTAAACCCATTCAAAATTTTTAAAAGCATCCATTCAATAAATATTGACCCTAGTTAAAGTATTTCATGGTCAAATTGAAAATAAGAAGGCTGTAGAATGTTTTCGGGGTTTAATTTGGTTAGTCAGTCAGTTAAAGGCATTAAAGGGCAATTTGGTCTTTTTAAATGATATTAGTAGATTGATGAGTCATTAGAGATGACCATTGAGATGATGAAATGTGTTTGATGATTCATTAGTGATGACAAATAAGAAGGTTGCATGTATAATCTATTAAATGAGTATAAAAGCAAAACTTAAGACATTTTGCTTCTCTCTTTCAGCATAAATGTGAGAGTGATGAGAGAGTAACGTGAGAGACAAAAAAAAGAAAGAGAAAAGAAGAGAAGTCAAGGGTGAACATCAGCCAAGGAGAGAGGAAGAAGAGTGTAGTCATTTTTTTATGGAATTTGATGGTGATTTGAAGAAATCTTTAAGTATTCATCAAATGCTCAAAAGATTGGAGGAAAAAGTGATAAGTTTCTTGGCTTAAATTTCTAATTTTTATGGGTTTTCCTAAGTGAGATAGATGTGTTTAAGATCATTGTTGTCTTGGTATTACTTTGATGCTTCTTTGTATAGAATTAGTTGAACATGACAAGAGAGAAATGTGTAGTGGGATTCTGTCTTAGGTTAACTTAAACCAGTCCCAATGTTTTAGCCATAACTCAGCCTACAAACCTCTAAATTGAGTGATTCAAATTGAGACTAAATCTTAAGACATAGTACTAAAATTCTCTAGAAGAGACTTAGAACTAACTATAACATCCCCTCACCAATTGCCATGAATAGGAGTGTATAAGTGTATAGTGACATATGCATGCATTCATATATGCATA
>JANZXR010000171.1:36214919-36227884 GCA_027575705.1 Erythroxylum echinodendron
TAGTCAAAAATAACAGAAAATAGAGAAATAATAACAACACAAGAAATTTACGTGGAAACTCCCAAACCGGAGAAAAATCACGGGTACCGAAAAGAAAATTCACTATGTGAAAAATTCTTACAATCACACAATTTTTCTTCTCACCCAATATCCTAATACACCAATACACCCATAAAGAAATACCCAAAACAAATCCTCCAACTCTCACCTCAAAAGAGAAATTTAACTAGAGTCAAATTTGTCGTACAAATCTTTGACTTTGGATTGGTGCACTAACTAAGGAGATAGCACCCTCCTTATATAGTCAAGAGTCTTGCTCTAATTGTTTTCCCCAACCAATATGGGATAACTAAAGGAGCCAAACTCAACACATCCCAATTACTATTATATAGAAGAGATTTGACTACTTCATCTAGCAATAACATTTCAAGGTTACCTACCAATAAAACATTACAACAAAGTAGACAATTGGTTATAAATAAGAAAATTGACCCCCGAGCCCGAGCCCGATAGCGCTTAGACAACTTGAAGCTCCACCTAGCCGATGTCGTTTTATTCAAAACGATATTATTTTCATAATTATCGTCATATTATATACAAATTCACAATATTCAATAAAATGACTAAACTAACATATTTCATAAATAATTTAAAAGGTTCAAATATTCTGAAAAATACTCACATCACAAATATAAAAAAATTTATTATTAATAACGAAAAGAAATATCAATACAATTAATTAAATCATCTTTAACAAAAATGGTCTATAATATAAATCTTTTCTCACCTTCTAGTCTATCTTCTCACTTTCAAGTAAGCACTTAATTAAATAATATATATTGAATAAAAACACAAAAATAAAAAATTCCCAATTATTATTATATATAAAAGATGTTACGGACTATATTTGACACTACAATTTCTATTGTACATGTCAATAAAAAGAAAAGTGTCATATACATTCTAAAATGAACCATATCTATCCAATAGTATTAACTATCACACACAATTCTTTATCAATAAGGTAAGTGCTAGTCAATTTATCACATTCAACAAATTTGTACACGCCGAACAACATATTAGTATATGTTTTAATCTGATGTTGACTAATAGTCTCAAACCGATCCTCTCTCACCACCTCAAATCATACACAAACAAATTTTAGTACTGTCATAGATTCTCAATACACATAAAATAACAAAAAATGATCACCACAATATGCCAAACACACATGAAATGACTACACTAAGAATGCATTCACATATAAGATCTTAAGTAGTCATTGGTAACACTCTGACATACTAATACGAACGTGACATGTATAATAGCAACTTTATATCAACAATTACACAAAAATCACACTTAATTAAATAATGATTAAACCTCTAAAATTATCCATTAAACTAAATTCTAAAGTCACCTTAATCTTTATATGTAATTTTTACAATTTTAACAAAAAAAAATATGTAAGTTAAGGCATGCCCACAATAGCTAATTACACAAAAGAACAATTAAAATATATATTTGACAAAATACCAATCCAACTATAATTGGAACATAATACATGTTACTTTATGAAATTTTCCTTCTTCATGTATAGAACTATCAAATTTCTATTTTGAAAATTGCTAAGGTTAAGGACTAGATTCACCATTTTTTCCCCTTAGAAATTATTTTCTTTGAGATGCTTTCGCCCCTCCTTTGTTCTTCCTATCTCTCGTGACTTAACTTCATAAAATTTGTTGAAAAAAGTAAATATTGAAATTCTGCAAAGTTTATTCAATTCAATCAAGTGAAAGATTGGTCAGCAACACGTATTTGATCGACTAACATCACCTTAAAATGCAATGATTCTCTTCATTTGTTAGAAAAATCACTCTAAAATCGATTTAGAAGCTCAAAGTTACATTTACTTAATCAACAGCTTAAAACGAAACAAAAATTTGCACCATAAACTCAAGAAACAATAATTTGACTATACGATATACTTGAAGCGTAAATTTCAGTGCCTTACACATATCTGTATATGCCATATCTAATTCTCAATAATATGCTCCAAGAAACGAGACAGCACATTTATCATTTTTGTCTTGACTTATTTGATGCAAACAACATATCAATATATGCTTTAATATGAGGTCGGTCAAGTCTCCAACCAATCACCTTTTACCATCCTAAATCATACAGAAACACATTTAATACCCTCGCAGGGTCTTAATTATCATAACTGATCAGCATAATATGTCAAACATACGTACTAAACAGGTAATAAGCACATCATAAATACATAAGATCTTAAATAGTACTTGGTGGCATCTCGACCACATGTATAATGTGAAATTTATATTAGCACTCACGTATTTAAGTATCCCAACTCCATATATGAAAGTATAACCCGCATATTGCAGCACAAGCAGCTTAGATACATACTCAGGACGCAATGTTTGTAGACAAAAACATGATCACAGAGCAAAACAAATTAGGTCTGAGCATTGTAGATCTCCATAACTTTTACAAGTTTGTCAGTTGAATTTTCTATTAATATCTTTTTTGTGTCGATCTTTTTGATTTCAAAGGCAACAGATAAAAATAAGAGCAGACTGAAGCTTATGATGAGCCATGACCTGAATGCACGAACCCATTTCCAAATCAAGTGTTGGTATGATTCAGGTGTTGGTAGATTAAACGAGAAGAAATATATACATGTATACATGTCAAATATTTCACTCACATTCAAATTTTAAGCATTTCCCATATCATGGGAAAAGGATGTCATCGTGTCTAAATATTGCACGTGTTCAATATGATGGCTAAGCGTTGGTTTTTCAGTTCGACCAACTGTTAGCAGGAAAATTTACAACTGTTAACTGTCAAAGCATATTTAGCAACAAAACAACGCAGCTTTGTTGACAGAATTAACACATTTCAAACCTATGAATTTATCAAATGTCCTTTTCTTGCATACAGTTAGTTGCTTAGTTCTTTTTAGTTTTTCTTTTGAAATAATAGAACTGCATATCTAAAATAGCTTAAGTGCTATACTGTAAACTGTTTTCTTTGTTTTTCTTTGAATTTAAAAACTAAACAGTAATCACTGACTTCAAACAAGAAAAGCTCAACGATTACGGAAGACATGTATATACTAAAGTAGAATCAGCTGTACATGACCTGAAATTTCACAGATCCCAACTAATTTCATAGAAAATCACTTATCAACACAGAAACTTCCAACTAGACGTTGTTTGATTCCAAAAAATCAGGGAAGGCAAGAAAGAGCATGTATTTACTAAAGTAAAGCAGCTAGCTCTTGAGAAATTCCAGATCCCTTGGAAGAGAAGGGTAATTAGTGAAGCAGATCTAAAGAGAGGGTATTAGAACTAAACTGAAACAAAGAGGAGAGAAACAGATCTTACCTTTGAATCACCCATTGTGCGCCTTCTAACTCTTTGTCCCCTCGTTGACTTTGGAAAACAGGCCAAGTTCCAGGCGACTAACCCTTCTTTTCGTTTATATGACGTATAAAAGGAAGAGGGCATACATTGGATTTGGATTGGTCACTTTGGCATCTTCACATTCTCTATCTAAATGCCGTGAAGGCCATTGAAAACATCAAAATCAAAACCCCACCACAATTTGAAAAAATTAAATTAAAAAAAAGGTTAAATCCATGTTTATGACCAGTGAACAAAATAAGACGACAACATCAAATTATAATCAGGAGTTTCTTTGTCTGCCTACGTAATCCCTCCCTCGATCAAGGTGTCACGCTACGAGGGCTTTGTTGTCCAAAAGCAAATTTACGCCCCAACGCGGAAACTCACTTGTTCATACTAAAAGAAAACAAAAACAATAAATGAACCGAACTATTTTGAATTTCCGACTGGTATGTCCGAATCTCCTACTTTGCCAACGTAGAATATCACATATTGAAACACTCCCCTACTCTTCAATTCCTTGTCTGTGTGTTGTAGTAAATTTCGTTTTCGGTCAGTTAAGAAATGTGGCGTTTTTGGAGGGTCGGACAGCAGCAGACTGCTGCGGACGACGGTAAGAAACCTCAACAATTTATCACCACCTTCTTCATTGCTAACAACGTTAGATTATTTACCAGTTTGTCACCGGCTCCCGCACCGCCGTCACAATAGAAAGACAAGCTCTTTTGTCTTATTTACCCTTCCCCACCACCTTTTTGTACCTTTTTTGTCGTCCTACCTCAACCTCCTTGTAGTACCTCTTAGGATTGTTTCTGTGCCACCATTGCCGGTGATCGGCGCACTTGCCTCCATCACCTTCAGCGCCTTTCAGCGTGATTTTTGCACCGGAGCCATAGTAGCCGATGAGGCACTGGAATTTGCTGGCGGGGTCGAGGCTACAGCGCCTTCCTTATCATGGTACCTTCTATAACAACAATAAGAACAAGTCCCGGACCCCGCACAACATCAAGAAGAAAAAGAAGACAGGCACCCTTCCTTTTGTTCATACGATAAAGAAAAAGAAGAGGGCACATTTGACTTGGACTGGCCACAACTCTCTATTCTAAATGTTGTAAAGGCCATCGAAAACATCAAATTAAATAAAAAAGGTTAAATCCATGGTTGGGACCAGCAATCGTAATAAGACACAACACCATCAAATCATAAGCACAAGCTCATCCTAAAAGGCTAAAAGCCAATCAAACGTAAGTCCTCACTCGCTCAACGGGTCAAGCTACGAGGGCTTTATCGTCCAACCAATTGCAAATTTACGCGCTAACTCAGCCTACTCAGGACCTCCTTGCCCAAACTAAAAAGATACTTAAACTATCACATATTCATACATTCCCCTGCTGATCAAACGAAAGCTCAAATCTTTATCGGTTGTCCCAATTCCTTGTCTGTATTGTGCTAATTTTTCGTTTTCGGTCGATTAAGAAATGTGGCGTTTATTGAGGGTCGGAGAGCAGCAGATTGTTGCGGACGGCGGTAAGAAACCTCAACTAAACTTACCACCACCTTCATTGCTAACAACGATAAATTCTTTAGCAGTTCGCCACCGGCTCCCGCACTGCCGTCACAACAGAAAGATTAACTCTTTTTGTCTTCATTGTTAACCTGCCTCAACCTCCTTATAGTACCTCTTAGGATTGTTTCTGCTCCATCATTGCCGGTGATCGGCCCACTTGACTCCACCACCTCTGGCGCCTTTCAGCCTGATTTTTGAACCGGAGCCATAGTCGCCGATGAGGCACTAGAATTTGCTGGCGAGGTCGAGGCCACAGCGCCTCCCTAATCATATTGCCTTCTACAACAACAATAAGAACAAGTCACAGACCCCGCACAACAACAAGAAGTTCCAGACCTCGCACAACAACAAGTTCCAGACCCGCACAACTCCAGACCCCTGAAATCTTCTACAACAACAATAACAACAATAAATCTCATCCTCCCACAACAACAACAACAAGTCCCAGACCCCTGAAACCTTCTATAACAACAATAACGACAACAGGTCCCAGACCCTGCACAACAACAACAACAACAACTCCCCCCAGACTCCTGAAAACAACTGCTCCCAGACCCCTGAAAACAACAACCCCCAGACCCTGAAATCTTCTACAAAAACAATAACAATGACAATTCCCAGACCCGCACAACCATAACAACAACAGGTCTGAACAAGTCCCAGATCCAGCAACAACATGGAAGTCCCAGAACCACACAACACAACAACAAGAAGTCTGGACAAGTCCCACAGCCAGCAACTAGTCCCAGACCCCGCACAACAATTACAAGTCCCAGACCCTTGAAATCTTCCACAACAATAATAAGAAGAAGTCCCACACCCTCACAAAAACAACAAGTCCCAGACCCCGAATTCTAGCGTGACTCTCGCTGAGTGTTGTTGCATAGTAACTTCTCAGTAGTAAAAACCTCCTGATATGTTTGCGATTATGACCACAATCTCTCACTCACCATCACCATCAAGATGAAGCTATATACATCTCGAATCACCTTCACATCACTCACGATCTCTGTACTTATAAGATCTTGCGTTATTGGATTGCATTGTTTGGATGGTTCTTAGATTGTGTTTATAGTTATCAGGGATAAGACTTACAGAATAGCTTCTGTTATCTGCTGAACTAGTTCAATTTTTGTTGGTAGGTTCAGGAAATATAGTTTCTTTTACCCATGGGGAACTGAACCAATATACGGATGAGTTTCATGGGGAGAACTTTCTTGGATACGGAGGATTTGGCGGAGTTTATGGTGGCACCATCCATGGAAGGGATGAGAAGAACCTCAACGGCCTGCAAGTAGCAGTTAAGGTCTCTCGCAATGCCGACATCAAAATGAGGACTCAGTGGGAAGTAAGCAAAAGAAGATTTTTAACTCTTGCATTGTCTTGTGTTGTACTGTCGTTATAGTTTTTGCAATTTAGCCACAGTGTCTACGGCTAACTGCTAGACTAAATAAGGTTGTACTGTAGATCGCTTTAAAATGAGGTTACAGGACAAACGCTCTGTTAAAACGGTTAAGGCCATCCCGTGAAAGCGTCTCTTTCCATAAGATGGTTCGAACTCTCTGATCCCTTCTTTTCTTGAAACAATTAATGACAATAGCAATTCGAGGGTAACCAACAAACGATTATAATCAACAACTTTTGGGCCACTCTGCCTTTTCCTCTGTTCTTCATCGATCATTATAATGTGGGTCTGTTCTGACTATTCATGATTGTTCTTATTATTCTCTTTTTCTCATTATACTTCTCTGCCTAATTCGTAATGACAGGGTTGTATGTTTATTCTACTTGGGACATTTCAGAAACAGAATCTAGTTCCAGAGCCTGTATGTTGTCTGTATTACTAATTATACTAATCTTGAACCCAATCTTTTTCAGGCTGAAACAAGGTACCTGAGTGTCATTAAGCATCCAAATATCATTAAACTCGTTGGCCATTGCCAAACGGAAGACAAGTATTATCTTGTCTATCCACTGATGCAAAATGGAAATGTCATGAGCAAATTACAAGGTAATGCCTAATTTCATACAAGAACCTGTTTTGCACTATTACTCATTTCCACTTATAATGACCTTTGAAGTATAGTTCCATTCATTTCCCTTTCTTATTATTGGATTAGCTTCACTATATACTTATCTTAGCTAATTACTAAATTAACTTTACTATCTAATTGGCAAAAAGTTAGATTAGCGAGTTTTATGTTTATTGGATCTGTTGCCACTCCAGATATTGACTTTTCCAACAAATAATAATGCTAATTAGGAGTTATATTTTCTTTGAGCTCTTGTCAGCCGTAATTTGAAAATACTGGGCCCTTATTTGACCATAAAGAAAAAGTTAACTTCACTAATCAGAATGTTTGTCTTAAGTGAAAACAAACATTTTGTAAATCTAATCAATTCATTAGCTTATAATGACAATTACTGTTCAAAACAGATCTTGACTGGGGAAGAACACTTAAGATCATCATTGGGGTAGCACGTGCAGTAGAGGAGCTACATAGTCAATCGCCTCCACTCATCTACCGTGATCTGAAGCTTGAAAATCTTCTCTTGGATAAGGTCAAAAACACACATTTCTCTTGCTAAGATTTAAGATGTCCGCAACTCTTTTGCTAAATCCTTTTGATACTGAACCAGGAGTTTGTTCCAAAACTATCTGATTTCGGGACTGTCACAGCAGAGGGAGAATACTTGAGACTTGGCACTTCTGGATATACTGACCCGCTCATTCTGACCAATGGTAAGTTTCAAATTGAACCATTCTCATGATACTTGCAGCCTTCGATTAGTGAACTTTTCCTTAAAAACCACAGGACAAGCTGGAACCAAACCAAATGATATCTACAGCTTTGGTGTGGTTATACTGCAAATGATTATGAAGAAGACGCAAGTAAGACTTGCCGGATGCACCATGCCTGTGCATATCAGCGACTGGGCAAGGAGCGACTGCAACATCAAAGGACATGCAGTACATGAAAAGCTGAAGAGAACGGGATGCTCTATGGGAGCTGCCAAGGCCATAACAAACCTTGGACTCGACTGTCTCAGCGACAACACATTGGAGCGACCCACTATTGTTGAAGTTCTTAAGAGGGTTGTCAAGATAGACGAAGAATTCAACAATGAGAGATCCATGATAAGGTTTGCAAAACGGTTCATCAAGATATGATATCCACAAGTGTCCATAAGCTTCCATAAGCTTCGTACAGTTCTCTTGGTAATTCTTATAATATAGTTTTATTACGGCTTACAAACAATTATATTATATGATTAGTTTCCAAACTCTACATGGAAAACTGGTTATAGTTCTTTGGGTTATTATCTCATGATCTGGGGACTCACCAATCGACAATGAGTTACATTGAAGTCTTTGCTATTTGGATCCTTTTAAGTTTTGACAGCTATATTACTTTTTTTTTTCTTATTCTAAATCTAGGAGTACAAGTGTACAACACATCCGGAATGAGCGGTCTTTTTCCTAACAATGTGTGTAAAGACAGAATTTGAGCAATTCAGTTGCATGCTTTTGTTATACCATGGCTTAGTTTGGAGAAGTTGTGACGGTTGATAAGTACTTATAAATTGTTGTTTTGGTAACTGCTGAGATGTTAAAATAGGTTTTTGGCAGGTAAGGTTGCGGTTTCGGAAAAGAAATAAAATGACTAAAAAGCCATTGATTTAATAAGCTATTAATTGTTGTATAAATAATTAAAAATATATTATTAATCATATAAATTTAAAATTATAAATAATAAAAAAAGAAATTATAAATAAAATAAATTTAGTAAATAAAATATTTTATTAGTCATATTAATTAAGAGTATAGTAGAAAATAATACTTGTAGTAAAAGTTATTAATAAAAAGTAAAATTTTCATCACATAAGCAGTTCCTACCGCAATCCTCTTTCTGCTTATTGATTTCTACGATGGTATCGCATTTTTTTCAACCTCCGGTTATTCACCACAGATTCAAATATATGACTGCATTTAAAAACTGTAGTGAATAAGTACTTATTTCTACCACACTGCAGATCCAAACACAAAAGTTTTACTGCCGTCTTAAGTTACCCATTACTTTGAGACCGTAAAGCTAATAGAACTTGTAGGTTATTGTCCAAGGCATTTTAAGCCTATTGTCCAGAGATTGGATAGTTTGACCTCAACATATATACCGGGAAGGTAACAGATGTACAGATTAGCTAGCTAATTATGGCACATCCTTTGATCTTGGGGTTACCTGTTTTTCCACCCCGGCTACTGGCTGTTTACATTTTCTCTTGGCTGATATAGCGGGTATTGCTATACCAAGAGAATTAGGTTTCTACTCCTTTGGAACTATATACATATGTATACTGAGAGACTGTCAAAGGAAAATGTTCAACATATCCAGTTTATCTATTCTATTAGTTGCTTCCATCTCCTGAGCGTAATTCGAGCACCTGTGCTCAAGAGTTTGACCCAACTATCCGTATCCTCCAAGATGTATTAATTTTGAAAAATAAAAGTAATCTCTAAATTATTTCTATTTTTTATATAGCACTTCTTAATATACAAAATTAATTATAAAAATCATAAATATCACAAAATGATTGGTTATATAGTCTGGTTCAAAAATATTAGTTATTTGATTTGTTGAATTTACGGTGTTTCAAAATAGTTGGGTAATATTGTAAGGTATATTTTTCGTTGATGATGCTTGTGAAGGAGACAGAAGTATTGGTTCATATTCAACATTTTGGAGGTAAGTTGGACAGTGGAAGTCGTTTTGTGACGACCTCTTATAGCATATGAATCCTTCAAGAACATTTTTTTATCACTTTTGTAGTCCAAGGACACTATATTATGTTAGACATTTTTGCCCCTAAGGGCAATTTTGTCAATTTTCCATTCAGTGGATAGTTATTAATTGTAATTTGGTTTTCAAATAAATTATCGGTTAAGTTACGTAATTTGATCTAGATAAAGATAATAAAGTGGCCCAATAAATGATCTAAATTAATGCGTCGAAGTTCTGCTGGAAAATGGATCCCTTTCAATATGGACTTAGACCGTATAGGCCTTGTGATAGGAAAGCCCGATATGGAAGCTTATATATATATATATAAAGGAGGTCTCTTGTGGTTACTTAAGTAATTCACGAGCATTCAGAGCTCTGATCCGTCAAGAGCGCTCGTGTATTAAGGAAACTACAGAAAGGCCTAGATCTCGAGCGATTAACGTTTCCTATACAGGTCCCGAGGAGATTCGAGCTCGTTTGGCAGTAGAAAAAGGCTCCTAAAGATTGGATGGAACCAAATCAGGTATTCCGTATTATCTTCATTTTTAATCCTTTCACGTCTGATCCTGGGTGCGTAATAAAGTCTGCTCTACGTGTTACATGTGGTATCAGAGCAGTTACGTGATTGGATTGGCCAAAATGAAGATTTTTGGTTTTTCATCTCTCTAGCTTCTCTCTCCTCGTTTTCACTTCATTTCTGGCTTTTTGGCCCAAAAGAATTGCATAGAAGTGGTTTGAATGTGATTTGCCATGAAAAACGGGCCAAACAGAGCAAAAAACGGAGGTTCGAATTGCCGAAAATAGACTGTCGGGAGTGTGCAGTGCACCCGCCCAACCTCGCTACAGTAGCGGGGTGTGGCGGTGACGCGGGCGCCTGCGGTGCAAGCCCCAATGGCACGTGGGGCCACTGCCCACGAGTTTATGTGCGTAGGGTGCGTGCTGTGCACGCGCCAGACTCATCTGGCCGGCGTCTGCATGAGCGCGTGCAGCGCACTCGCCCACCCGCCACGCGCAATGACGTGGCCGAACATCATGCTGATGTCAGCCGTACGGAAATTGAACAGTAAAAAAGACAAAAAATTTTAAAATTTCCTGTAAGGATGCCCCGAGATGTTTTGGGTTAGTTTCGGGATCCGAGAAATTTATAAAGTCATTTTTCCATTTTTCTGGATTTATTACATTAGTAATAAAGTAAAGTTTAACTCCAGAAAAAGGAATTAAGGTATTCCGGATTCGATTTCGAGTACATTTTCATGCTTCAGACATCACATGAGAGAGATACTTCAATTTTTCGTTTCTCGGGTCTCATATACAGGGTTCGAGAAAGCATAATAGTCAATCGGAAAAGGAATTTGGACATTCTAAAGTTATTTTTGAGTGAATTGTCATGCAATAAACTTGCCATAAGGAAGATACATGAGGTTCTTGTGTCTCGGATGGTTGATTCGGTATCAAGTGAGGCACAATAGTCACTCTATTGAGATTTTCCTATCAAGAAAGTCTCAATTGAAGTTTTCAGAGAATGTTTTCAGCACGAGTGTGTGACAATGAGACTGTGCATTCGGTGCATTTATTTAAGTTACATTGTCATATACCATATGCCCATAAAGAATGTGAGGTTAACATAAAGTTGTATCCCTTGTGTTAGTGGATTTTTGAGATACTGATGAGAATGTAGCCACCAAAGTGATCTTTCAAGTCAGTATTTTGGATCGTTCTACTTACATGTTTGGGGATGTCTCTGATTTTATGTTTGGCTATTCTACCCAAAGGTGTTGGCCTTACATATGGTTTTGAGATGTGCATAAAGGCATATGATGGAGGAAAGAGGGAGTGAGGGAGTACCTGTCAAGAATGATTCAACTTCACAGGAAACCGAAGATGTAAGTCATTTCTTTTCCTGATGTCTTTATAAGGCACCAGACTCTGAATACGCTCCCTTCAGAGTTAAGTAAGCTGGTGAAGATAGATTTTGGCAGGATCAGGAATGGCACTTTAATGCTTTGATTTTTCATTGCGTTGCTGAGGGGGAGAACCTTAGGTTTATTACCCCTACAGTCCTTAAAGCAACTAAATGGAAAGCAAAGATGAAGCACACTAAGATTAAAGGTAGAAAAACTGAATCTTCTCCACATGCTGATGCTGGTCAATTCAGTGTTGGTGAAGGTCCTAGGGACATGAGGAAGCCAGCAGTATAAGGCATAGAAGGAAAGATTGTGACTATCAGATAACTTCTTGGCTTGTCAATTATGATTTTAATTGCAATAGTCACATTAAATACTTGGTGACTATATAGTGGAGTATCTGATCAAGGTGCTTCCACGGTGCAAGGGGTTCATATCCAGGATAAAACCAAAATAAAGAGAAAGGAGTAACTGATGGTTGATAGCAATAAAGAAATGGAAGTAATATCTATAGGGGATGTATGTACTGAATCTTGTAGCAAGGTTCATTTAGGTTGAATCTTGTAGCAAGGTTCATTTAGGTTATTACACGACAAATTCTATATATGATCTTTGGATCACTTTTAGACAAAGGAGGTTGATTAATACTACTGTTGTAAAGTTTTGTTTAATGCAAAACAGACTGGTACGACTTTCTTGTCACATGATTTGTATATAACGTATCTTACCCCGAATTAGATATATGCTTCTTAGTATCTTGCTGAACAAGTCATAAAATGAAGGACCTTGATGAAGGAAAAGTCATACATGGTATGGCATAACAGTTTAAGCCACATTTCCAGAGCTAGGGTTCAGAGATTGATTAAGGAGGACATTCTCTCAATTCTAGATTATGATAGTATGGAACCATGTATTGACTATTACAGGGGTGAGTTGACTAATAAGGATATTGAGGTCAACTTACATTTCTGACTTGTTGAGTTTGATACATAAGGATATTAGAAGACCTTATACAGTTGCAGTACACAATTTAAAAACTATTCTGACATTTGTCATGATTATTCCCATACAGTTATATGTTCTCGCTTAAAGACTGAAGGTTAAGAGAACTAATTGGAAAAAGTCATGTAGAATGTTAGGTTTGACTGTGGAGGAGTGGATAACCGGGAGAAGGCTCTTGTCGATGTGTACGTGACGAACAGAATGGTTCCACTCTCGCCCAAACAAAAGCACATATTCATGCTCAAATCATATTCAGATTTTATGCTTGTTTGTCTTT
>JANZXR010000171.1:36227984-36248776 GCA_027575705.1 Erythroxylum echinodendron
GAGACAAAGTACAATTGTATAATATGATAATGGACTATTTTGTAATTTTTAAAAAACTTCAGGGACTATTTCATAAAATTAAAAAATTACCCGAAACGGTATCCGATATTAACCGATACTGGTATAGTACCGTTCTAAAACTCAATTCGATACCAAATCTGGTACGGTATTCGCAACATTGATTGTGATATTAATGAAGATGGTGAGATGGTGGATACCTCAAGAATGGGATGATATTAACTGTATTTTCAATCAAATGCTCTCGAACCTTCCAGTTCATATGGACCATCGATGTTAATCGTAATGGAACTCTGTAGATTGCATGTTGCTTTCAGACTTGGGCCCTATTTTAGGCCTCTAATTATTTGCAGGCTCTATCCAAACAATTAACGTCTTATGTCTTGATAATTAGGTTTTTAATTCTAAATTGGAAAGAATTTATATGTAATAAATATAAAATTATGATTAAATAGAAGAATATGATAAATTAGACATGAGGACATTTATCTATTGTCTATACATGCATAAATCATTATATTAATTACCTAGTAGCAATATACTAAAAAATGAAAATCAATAATAAAAATTAATATCCTATTCATAAAAATCAAATTAAATATTATTAACCATAATTCTAAGTGTAAATATAAATTTAGAGACATAGAATTTATTCTGTGTGCATAACTAGTTGCAACCAAACCAGCTTTGTAATGCTCAAAAAAAGTCTCGATTTTATGAATAGTACTTTTTAGGTTGTCAATAGTATATCCCGAGTTGAATAGTAATATGAGGGACTCAAACTGTATTTTATTTTATTTGGCATCAGATAATATTATTCAAAGATAGCCTGAGAATTAAATTAGAGCTTAAAACGATTTTATTTTGAGGGTTTGACTAAGAGTTGACCAGTGGTTAAAGTTTGACCCAAGAAAGGGTGAAAATCAAACCTAAAAATACCAATGGAAATAAATGATATTAATTAAGGTCTTTATGTGAGGTTTATATTTTTCTTATGGGTATTTTTATTGAGAAGAAGAAAAGAATGGATTAAAAGTTAAAGTAAATTTTGATTTTTTTTAAAATTAAAGTTAATTTTGATTTTTTTAAAATCAAAAAGTGTTATTAAGGAACTACACGTCATTTTCTTGGCCACCTACTCTCTCTTATTCACCAAGGAGTGCCGAGAGCAACCATTTCTTCTTTCTTCTCCATTTTCCTTTCATTTTTAAGCCAACTTTTTTATCTTTAACCCCCAAATTATCTATTAAATACTAAATCATCAACCTAAGATCCCTAAACTCACTACATCAATAAAAAGTTGGGTGAAAGATAAAGAAAAAGTATATGGGTGTTCTTAATGAATAATACCCAAAATTTTATAAGATAAGTTAATGGAGTTTTGATTTTTTTGTACATGATTTTGGTGTAGTTACATGCATTAATGAATAAAATGCAAGAAATTGAATTTGTTAGGCAATATTATGAAGATAAAAAAGATGAATTGAAGGAGAGAGAGAGAAAGAGAAAGAATAAGGAATTGGTGATAAAATTGAAATTTATGGAAGCATAATTTGAAGATTTGGACATTAATTTGGTATGTGTTCATGTTATTCTATTTTTTCTTAAAAATTGTGTATTATGTAATTTAGGGTTCTTAAGATAAAATTGCGGGTTTATCAAGTTGTTAAAAATATTTAATTGGATGTTAAATGAAGTAGTATATGTGATTAATTGGGATTTTGGACTTATAATTTATATTTTCTACAATTGACATACATTATATTTGAATTGAGAAACTTGATATACATGTTATTTTTGACTAACTGGTAAGATGAATACATTTTGAATGTTGTAAGAATTAAATTAAAATCAATAACGGAAGAAAAAAAGATATTAAAGAATAACATTTACTTTGGCCGAATATTGAATATCTTGAACTAGTTATCATGAGCGTTTATTAGAAAACTTCAATAAAATTTAATTAGATTTACCCCTAGTAAAATATATAAGAATTAGAGGAATGTGATAAGGTTGGCATGCCAATTAGTGAGTTAGCAGTACTACATCATGATATATGTTATCAGATTGTATGGTTCCGAAAGCTCAATTCTGGTGTAAGATATTTGATTTGAGTTATGAACTGCATAACTTAGAGATCTCAATTTTGATATGTAAATATTAAAAAGAAAAGAAAAGACTATATAGTTCCGAGAATTTGGTCCCGTACTTTAAAATCCTATTTATCCATCTTGACAATACAATTCCGATAGATTTTACTTTGGGATAAAATCTCGTACTTTAAAATCCCATTTATCTCCCTGCATGCCTAGATCCCGAGAGTTATTCAAGCTAAAATCCAATGGAGCAATGATTAAAGAAATTTCAAGGAAGAAAATGCACAACACGAAACTAAAGAGACTATATCGTTGATATTCCAACACTCCCTTCAGGCAATTCCCTCAAAGTCTCTAAATGTCCTAACACTAGTTGGGTAATGTTTGAAGACGCGATACTCTGCTGAAGGGGGCTGTTACCCCTTTTATAAAGTGCCACCATTTTGTTAGATCTTCCTTGATTATTTGCAAAATTGTCATTTCTTGTTATGTTCAGGTACAGTGTATTTGTAACACATTGTCCTTAAAGTTTTCGTTTTGGTAAGTTGATTTAAAAGAGGTTTTATTCTCCAAACAATGTGTCCTTAAATTTTTATTATCATTATGAACAGACTTTACTTACTTCCTGTTTGTCAGTTCACTGTCTTTCTCGACACATAATCCAGTAGCATGACCATTTCAATTCTACGTTAAAAGATCTCAACTGCAAATTCATAACCCAATTTTAATTCTATGTTAGAAGGTTGTTTCGGTAAATAATTGAAACTAGTACATGGGCACATAAGATCTCATCCATGAGTCAAGAATGTCATATTGTGGTGTCAAATATTTTTTTTTTGAAAAGTTAAAAGAATGATATTAAATAAAAGGAATGTACAAACGAATTCAAGGCCAAGAACAACCTCCTCATAAGTTCTACGACACTATAAATAAAGTAAGCTATATTAATAGAACGACACCGTGTAGAATGAGCAAGCTACATAGATAAAACAGTACAAAAGATCTACATTTAAGGTAAGATCGTTAGTCTCTTGCCCTGTGCGCCTTCAGAGCACGCCAAATTGGGGAATGGGTAGAGGAAGTTCGTTTCCTCTTGAATCCACGCAGCAAAGTTCTCTCTCCGTCCTTAGGGTTTTCTTTCCTCCATCTTTGAGTCTTTAGATGTCAATTAGGGAGTCGGGTGAGTCAAGTCGTAAAAGTGGGAGCAGCCGAATCAACGCCAACTCCAAAGGTAACCGTCTTCTTCTTGAGTGGCTACATCGTCCTCACAACTTCTGCTATAAGATTTTAATGAAGTGGTGGTGAGACGTCCAAATCTGTCACGGCCAGATCCGAGGAGCCTGGTACATTTACTAGTTTCCCTTTCTATTTCAGCCTTATACTGTTAATTGATCCTCCATAAGAAAGCTAGATTAGGTTAATTCCTCGGGTTGGATAGAGATGAGAATTTTCTCTCTGATTCCTCTAATCATAGACTTAGTTACCTCCTGCTTTGTATGAAATTTGTTTTGAAATCTTCGATAGTTTCTTTCTCGCCATATCTCCTTAACATAGGAGGCGAGGGAGATGACATAGATGCTCTCAGAAGATTTAGGAATGTTTGACTGACCTCAGAAGCCAATCCAAGGCTTCAGTAATAGTGGAACCTGCATTAGGAGTATGATTTAGAGATTTAATCCTTTCCTATAGGTCTTGTGAGAAGTAACATATGAAAAAGAGATGATCCTTTGATTCCATCTCTGACTCACAAAGAACACAAAAAGAATTGGTAGACATATAATGAAGTCTATCCATAGTGCTCAATCGATTGAGCACTGCTAGCCATAATGTGATAGAGTAACTAGGCATTAAAGCTTTATGCCAGACTACAGGAGACCAGTCTTGTATAGGGTTGTTGCGAGACTGCCATTTTCTGAATTTAGCAATGCTGAATGTATTAGCTGGGAAGTTGCGACAGTAGTAATCATCCCCTCTGTGGATGTTAGGAGAATAGGGAGGGGGTCAAGTATTGTATTGCATCTGGAAAATTCCACTAATCACCTGTTAGGATTATTTTGGTCTTTGCATGAATGGGCATATTATGCCATATTTGGATAGCTTGAGGGTGTCTATTAAGGGGGCCATAGCTGGTCCAGTTATCAAACCAAAAGGAGATCTTCTCTCCATCCCTGACCCTGTAGTAGAATAGAGGTTCAATCATAGAACAGAGTTTCAGGAGTTGAGTTAACGACCATGATAATGATAGCTTGAGAGGGATGAACCAGATACTAGAACCTTTCAAGATGTAGCTGTGTAACCATCTAATCCATAGAGACTTCTTTTTTAGTAGGATATTCCAAAGGTTCTTTACTAGGGCAGAAGGCTATAGAGATCAGTCCTAGGCCTCCTTCCTCTTTCCTCTTGCACACCTCTTTCTATTTAACCTTAGCAAAATGGGAGTTTGAGTTGAAGTTTCCCCACAGAAATCTATGAAAGAGTTTTTCAATGGACTTGATCACTCCCTTTGCTAGAGAAATATTTGAGGACCAATAGATATGAAATGAATTCAAAATAGCCTTGATTAGTTGAAGCGTCCCACCGAAGGAGAGAACCTTATTTGACCACATTCCCAACCTTCTCTGAATTTCTCAATCAGGGGCTGACATTATGAGAACTGAATTCTTTTGGTATTAATAGGAAGGCCCAAATAGGTCAATAGAGGGGGGTTTTCTGGTCATTCCTGTTAGTTGGGAGATTGTGTTCTCCATTACGTTGGCCCTTTCAGCTAGAACGAAAAGACAATTGTTCGGATTAATCTCTAAGCCTGAGAAGTCCCTGAAGTCAGCCAAGATTTTCATGAGTAGTTTTATAGACTTACCATGAGCTTTTAAGAAAAACAGTAGGTCATCCGCAAAGCATAGGTTTACTAACCTAACCTTCTTACACTTGGTATGAAATTTAAAGGACTTACAATTTCCAACTCTCTACTGAATAAACATACTGAGTACCTCCCTGCTGATAATGAATAAGTATGGGGAGAGAGGATCTCCTCAACATAAGCCCCTAGAACTCCAGAACACTTCAATTAGGGAGCCATTAACTAGAATGGCATAGGAAGTGGTTGTTATGCATGCCTCAATCTACTTAACAAAAGGCTCCGGGAATCCCATTAAATGTAGGGTCTGAAGAATGAACTCCTATTCTATAGTGTCAAAAGCTTTTTTAAAGTCTACTTTGATTGTACAGTACGGTGGACTGTGCTTCCTTTGATAAACCTTCATCAATTCTTGTACAATAGCAAAGTTGTCTCCAATCCTTCTATGATGTAGGAAATCACTTTGGTTGTCAGATATCACTGAGTCCAGTACCATCTTTAGCCGATTTACAATGATTTTAGAAATAATCTTGTATAGGATATTAGTACATGCAATAGGCCTATAATCATCCAAAGTAGAAGAGCAAGAGGTTTTAGGGATCAAGCATATGTGTGTTTTGTTGATCTGCTTCAGAAGGGATCCTCTTGAGAAAAATTCCAGTACAACTTGCTTTACCATAGGTCCAGTTTCAGACCAAGTTTTCTGATAGAAATATTCGTTAAAACCATCAAGGCCAGGAGACTTGTTAGGATTCATTTGAAACACTATCTCTTCTATTTCATTTTTTGTCACTGGAACTATGAGAGTTGTTGCCTGTTCTTGAGAAATCTTATTGTAAATAATGGAGTCAAGATTGGCTAAAGTAGGGCAGATCCGAGAGGAACCATAGAATTTTCCGAAGTGTCTCTCTGTTTCCTTCAATAGGTCATCTTGTTTTGAAATTTCCATACCGTCTTGTATTCTTAAGGAACATATTCTGTTTATATTCCTCCTAGCTAGGATAGAATTGAAGAAGAATCTAAAACACCTTTCCCCTGCCTTTAGCCAAGTCACTTTTGCTCTTTGCTCCAATAGGCTGTCATGTTCCTTTGCCTTTGAGAGGTACGTCACAATTAGGTCCTTTTCAGTATGTAGCAGTGTTAGGTTGGAGGGGTCTAGGTCGATCTGTTTCTGCACCTGTTCCAGTCTCTCTCTAGCTATTATAATAGCTTGCTGAGTAGAGGAAGCTCGACTTTCCATCAGGGTTTTCATCTCCCCTTTTATAGATTTCAGTTTCTGCACACATTTGTATTGAAAAGTCCCTCCAACTTCACTATCCAGTCATTTATGCATAGCATCAGAAAACCCTCATCTTCAACTAGGAAGTTGTTAAATCTGAATAGTCCCCTTCTGATTTGAATATGAGCTAGGTGTTCGATCATCATAGGAGAGTGATCCGAGAATAAGGGATCAAGAAATGATGTAACACTATTTGAGAACTGTGACAACCAGTTCCTATTCAGTATGACCCTATCCAGCTTTTTCCTTAGAGCCCACCTTCCATTCTGTTTGTTGCTCCAAGTATAAAAATGGCCCTGTTGATTATGGTCAACAATTCCTAACTATTCCACACAGTCCTGATTTCTTTGTTTGACTTGGCCCTCAGCTTCTGTGGGATATAGGGTATCATTTAAGTCCCCACATATAACCCATGCACCATTGACACTAGGCTGAAACCGAACTAAGCTGTCCCAAAGGTCTTTCCTCTGAAATGCATGATTATAGGCATAGATGAAAGAGATATTGAGATGATGGCTGACCTGATATAGCTTGCAGTTTAGATGTATAGCCTGCGTATCCACGGAGAGGACTTGTATATCCACCAAGCTAGGATCATATCCGATGATAATTCTTCCATAATTATGAGCTTGGTGGTTTGAGACAAACTTTCATTTAGAGCCTAATTTATTCAGTACTTTCATTCTACCATATCTAAGCTTAGTTTCCAAAAGGGCAAAAATCCATGGTTATGTTTGATAGAAAAAATCCCTTAAAGCCTTTAGCTTTTTAGGGAAGTTAATCCCCCACACATTCCATGCCACCACCTTCATGAATTAAATTAAGGGAACTTTGGAGCCCTGTCTTCTGCACATAATTGTTTTTCTTTTAGCTACAACCAAAAATTCCCCTATGATAGGGTCTTCTTCCTTATGTTCCGAATGAGTTTCCAGAGATACGACATGCCCCTGTACTTCTGAGGACTGATTCAGATTGGAAGGCCTAGTATCCTTCCTATAGTCTCCCTCTTTATCCTCCTCCATGTCAGCATTGTCTCCTTTAGTTTCAGCATCGCCATTTTCTTTAGCACTGACCTCTTCCTTACCATGTCGTGCCTTCTCTAGTGACCCCTCATTAGCTGCCAGTTCTGTGATAGTCTCAGTTCCAGCTGCTACTGTGCTAGCCTCTCTGTCTTCAGCTTTTTAGGCTTAAGTGTTGACTTCTTACTGTTCTACGTGAGAATTTTCAGTCAGTCCCATTAGCTCCTCATAGGCTCCTGTAAGGAAGGTCTTACCAGTAGGAAGCCAAGTTTTGTTTTGGACAGCAGTGGATGGTTTCCATGGGTAGTGAACTAAAACCTTGTCCTCATTAAGGGAACCATCAAGTTCTAATCGCATGATAGGTATAGTATCCGGTAAAGATTTAGAGAGATTCATGTTGATACAAATTCTAGCATAGCCTAACCTCTTTCTATTTGCTGTATTCTTATCCATACATAGAGGTTTTCCGAGAAAGCTAGCTATCATACTTAAGCCCTTAGTAGTCCAGTATTATAGAGGAACATTGGAGAGATTTACCCACAATGAAACAGGTCTTTTGTCCTTGCAATCGATCCGGAAACCCGATTGCCAAGGCTGTAGAAATAAAGGAAAGTTGCCAATATGCCATGGCCCTTCCTCTACCACCTTCAAAGCTTGAGTCTTAATGGAAAATCTGAATAGTAAGTATTTGTCCTCAGCTATTACTGCTTCCACAAAACCCTTGTTCTTCCAAGATGTGGCAGCCCATTTCTGTATACTTGGAAATGCTAGTCGTCTATCCCAGAAAAAGCCTTCTTCTAGGATCTCTTTATCTGGGAAAACTATGCTTCTGCCATCTTCAGTTTTTGGGGGGGAAAAATGTAGGGTCATTTCTGCCTTACATTTCTGCAGAGCCTCCCACAACTTATGTCCAGGTTTTCCTCTCAGCGGTCGAGTTAACAGTGATAGGGGGTAAGTCGGTTGGAGACGGGGTAGAAACTGGTGCTGGGGGGACTTATGTAGTAGTTTAGGAGTGTTTAGGGTTAGGGTTTGGAAAATGCTCTGGAGTGAGGGAGGGAGGTAAGGGTGGGAAATCCTCTTGGCTAAGAGGTCAGGATGGCGAGGAAGAGAGGTTTGAGGAGTGCTGCATGTTTGGAAGGAAATGTAGTTACTAAAAATGGAAAGGAGGAAGAGGCGGGAAAGTAAGGGGTGTATGTAAAAGAGTGGCCTCAGGGGTTTCAGTAGATGAGAAGGGGAGAGGAATAGGCCTGGAAATGGAGAAGTTGGAGATCCTGAAGAGGGTGGGTGAGGGGGGAGAAGAGTGGGTGCAGGGAGGAAAGGGGGAGTGTGGAGGAGGTCAGAAAGCTAAGGGAGGTTAGAGAGAAGGTAGGGCATCTCACTCTAACCCATTAGACTTGCATTAGCTTTTCCACTCTAAATATTACAAGTGTTTAGGAATGAAGAATTACAACAGTATTATTTCTTCACTGTGGACTTTTTAGCTTTTAACACATTATGCAATTTCAAAAACTGTATTTTTAAGGAAGAAAGGCTTTGTCGGTACAACGCATACTAAAGCTAAAGATGTCAAGAAAGGTTGGCCCGATTTTAGCCCAAGTTGAATGGGTTACGGGTGAGCCAAAAACGACGTCATTTTGAAAATTTTCTTCTTGAAAAATGTCTGACCAGGTTGACTCAGCTCTTCCGTGACCTGTCGGGCCATAGGCGGGTCACTGGTTAGTCAGCCCGAGGTCAGACTGGGCCAGGCCAAGGGTATCCCGGGCTCGGCCGACCTATTGACATCTCAGCCCAAATCTATAGATTTTCCTTATATGGTACAAACTTTAGTTGTCTATTTTTGAAATAATGTATCTTAGTTAGCTTATCAAAATCTCAAACTTACCCTGTTAAGTGCGAAATATCTGTCTTTCCGTATGTCTACTTTTTTTGTTGTTCATTTCCTTTGCTTCCTATATTAAAACTTAATTTTAGACACTAAATTGTGAATCCAAAAGGACAGTCATCACTGAACTTCATGTATATATTCTGATTCACAATTAAAGCTCAAACAAAAAATAAGTATAAATCAAGACAAAATCAGTCATACATAACCTAAAATTTGCAGATCTCATCTAATACAGAAGATGCAACACCACATCCATATTAACATAGAAACTTCTAACTAAATGATTATCTAAAACTAACCAGAGAGACAAAGAAGAGACTAAAGCAGCTAATAAATTCCAGAACGACATTAGAAATGGCTTATGGAGATGCTGTTGAAAGAAATGAAAAGAAGAACAGTTCGTGTAAGAAAGAATTAAAGCATATCTAGGAAGAATGTGTTAATTAAATTCAAACTGAAACAAGAAAAGAAGAAGGGTAAGTTTGACCGGTCTTATCTCCAATTCAGCCATTGTTCCCTTACCAACTACTGTTTCCTTGCTTTTCTTTACCCCGTTGATTTCGCAAGACACACTAATGGCCTAATCCTCCTCATTCCTTTTGTTCATATGATATGATGTAGAAAGAGAAGAGGGCATACATTGGATTGGATTGATCACTTTCCCAAGGTCCCATCTTGCATCCCAAATTCCCTAAAACCAATTGAAAACATCAAAACCCTACCACATGGCTAGTGTCGGAGGTGTAATCTCATGTCTTACTACCCATCGTATCCATTAGCGTGACAGCTCAACGATCAAGAAGCCAACCCCACACAGAATTACCTTTATAAAACTCCAAATCCGGCCCAAACCTGGTAAAATCGTCTAAAGAAACTATAAAAGACAAAAGCCAACCCTACAAAAACCTTCTAAAACACCAAAGATTACTCTCGCTGACCAAACGCAAATTTAAGCTACCCAGTAGCCCAGAGACCAGTTGTCGAAAAGCAAAAAAGAGGTACTAATTCTGATTGGCTCTCAAGTATTTGCCCTTGGCACCTACAAAAAGAAAATTTCCCTGCTCTCTTCCCCTCACCTCAACGTAGAACTATTACGTACTGTTTTACTCGGCTCATTTCACCTGTCTGACTATAGATCACATCTTTATCGATCTTGCCAATTTCGATGTTGCTGTTTTAGTATTTGTGCTACTCATTCATCTTCCATCAAGTTAAGAAATGTGGAGCTTTATGGGGATTACTCTGATCAGTCAGCCGATCCTCACGGAGGAGGGTAAGAAACTCTCCATTTCGCCACCTTCATAGATAACAATGTTAAATTCTTGAGCAGTTCACCACCTGCTCCGGCTATAGAAAGTCCAGTTCTTTTGTATTATTTACCCTGCCGTCACCACCACCATTTAAAAGTTTCCCCGTATAAAACTCCTTTTGTAACTAGGATCGTTTCTGTTCCACCATTGCCGTCACTACCTCCGGAGCCTTTAAACGTGAACTCCGCGATCTACATGTCGCAGGAGCCGTATTCTTCGGTGAGGCACAAGAATTTGCCGGCGAGACATCATCATCATATGTAGTTCCTTCACAAAACCTTTTCTCTTGTAGGTCTTTCGATATGTTTTTTGACTATCACCAATACATTACAGCTCTTACCCATTCCCATCCCGATCTTTTTGTGTTTTTCTTTTTTCATTTCACATATATCTCCATCACGGTCAGAACACTACTATCACCGACGCACTCAGTCAAGTAATGGCTAATGTAAGGCCTTGTGGTATTCGACAAAATTTTTTGCATTTCTTAGCGACAATCTGGGTGGTTCTTGAATTATGAATATTGTCGTCAGGGATATTTCTTTTGTCTCAAATTAGCATTGTCGAGTTCAACAATTTACGATGATGGTAAGTTAGGGGTTTGGTTGATTTCTTTAGTGTGTTTTTCTTTTTTCATTTCACATATATCTCCATCCCGGTCAGAACACTACATCACCGACGCACTCAGTCACGTAGTGGCTAATGTAAGGCCTTTTGGTATTTGACAGTATTTTTAGCAATTCTTAGCGATAATCTGGGTGGTTCTTGAATTATGAATATTGTCGTCAGGGATACTTTTTTTTGTCTCAAATTAGCATTGTCGAGGTTCAACAATTTAGGATGATGGTAAGTTAGGGGTTTGGTTAATTTCTTTAACTAAAATGAAGAAATTTTCTTTTTCTACAAAAAGTAGTAATCCCAATTAGCTTGTAGAGGAGGACGAGTTGGTTAGTCTTCTGTTATCAAATAAAGTAACTAAATTCTTGTTCGTAGGTTCTGCAAATATAATTTCTTTTACTCCTGGGGAACTGAACGAATATAGGGATGGGTTTTATCCGAAAAACCATCCTGGGCGTGGAGGATTTGGCGATGTTCAAGGTGGGCCTTCATTGTTTGCTACGGTTCGGGATCTTTCACAAAATCCAACTTTTGAGGCGTACCCTACTTTTCTTCGCTATTAGGTTCTGGGTCTGTCAGTTATTTTCAATATTTCCGTATTGTTCTTACTTTTCTCTATTTTCATTTTACTTTTTACAGCATCACTACAACTCCAACAAACAAAGTTTTTAGTAATGATTAAAATCCTCGCTAAAGAGGAAAAATCATCGCAATCACTAATATGCGACGAATTTATTTTGGCGACGAATCTCGGTAGCAAAATAACATCGGCGACGTTTCACAGAAATCGTCATAAAAATATTTTTGCGACAAAAAAAATGCATCAGAAAAATTTATTACTGACGATTAAGAGAAACGTTGGTAATAGTTTTGCATGATGTTTTTGTTTGGTAGATAAAAGTTTTTTCTCATAAAACCTTATGCGTCGGTATTTATTTTTAGTGATGATTTTATTTTGGTAGCAAAAAACTTTTAGCTACCAATTCTTCCTGTAGGGAAATATTTTTAGAGACTTTTTTTAAACGCATGTAAAAAGCTTTTTTGATGAAGTATGTTTGGTCACTAATATGGTTTTGTGAAGATTTATTTTTTTGTAGCAAAAAAGATTTAGCTTGTAGAAAAAAATTTTTACCAGCGTTTTTTTATACGTAGTGAATTAGTTTTTGTGACAAATTTTATTTACTAGCTAATAGTATTTAGTGACAAATGTAATTTTTAATTTAATAATTATTATATACGAATTTATTTAAAT
This sequence comes from Erythroxylum echinodendron, assembly GCA_027575705.1. NCBI lineage: Eukaryota > Viridiplantae > Streptophyta > Magnoliopsida > Malpighiales > Erythroxylaceae > Erythroxylum > Erythroxylum echinodendron. The sequence goes on from JANZXR010000171.1 coordinate 36,240,316, forward strand.
TTATTACAATTTTAAATACTTTTTTGGACAAATTATTTTTGATAGCTTGTATTATTTAGTAAGAAATTTTAATTTTGAAATTTATAATTATTATAATTGTTAAAAACGAATTTATTTTAATTTATTACAAATTTGAAGACATATTTTATATTTTGTAAATAATCATAAATTGAAATTGAATAAACATATAAAATGGAATGCATTATATATAAAACAATATTTACATCATTTACAATCTAAGAGTCTGAATCTGAGTCACTAGTACTGACATATAAAGAAGCTAACAGTTGTTTAACCAATTTTTTAAGGTTGCTAATTTCTTTTAGTCCCTGATTTAAATTGTCTTCTGTATATTGTAATTTTGTCTTCAGTACCTGGTTCTCCTCTTGAAGTGTTGTCAACAATGCTGGTCATGAGGAAGAAGCTCCAACAAGCTTAGGGCTATACCCAAGGCCTTTGATATAACCCGATCGTGTACTAAAGACATTGTTGTAAATGTCATTGATATTAGGATGATTTCCATCAACCAATAACATCTACAACAACTCCTGCATCTTGTTCTACAATGTAAAGTAGAAAATGGAATCAACTTAAAAATTATTAGTTAATATTATATAGAAAATAAATTATAATATAAATTTATTTGTACTTATATAATTACGTTGTGCCTCTTCAGACGTCCAGCCTTGCCCTTCCTTGTAGTGTGTGTGGTTATACAGTGTGATCCGTTCACACCCTTGCCTTTGGAGTTATGTTTGACTCTACAATAATTAAAATAAAATTTAACTAATCAGAATTTAATATATTAAAAAATAGAATAATAAATTGAATACGTTACACTTACTAATTCTTGTCGGATAATGACAAATGATCTGAAGCTAGTGTTATGCGGAGTCGTCATTTTTGCTTTATTGGCCTTGGCTTTCTGACACTTTTTCCTAAATTAAGAGAATTGGTCATAAATGGTATAAATACAATTAATGGAAGGAAAATATGAAAAGAAGAAAACCAACCTTAAACTACGATGAAACCCAATAATTACACAATTTATTCCAATGTTCTTCAGTCTCCCTTTCTGACACATGTCTCCTGGCTTCTTCATCGAAAGGAAAAGTCTGATAATATTTATATAGTCGATAGCGGTGATCCTTCACCCTTTGTTTCAGTAGTGAACCAACACTGCTTGAAACCTCATGCTGCTCGATATCTATAATATTGAGCTTCATCTATGAAAATACGTATTAGATAAGTTATTAATTTAGTTAAGTAAATTTGCAATACTTATAATAAAATGAATTAAAATAATACTGAAACTTTATCTAAAGCATTTTACAACAAGTTGTCTTCCTTCAACTGCCTGACATGCTGAAGGCAAGGCAACTCATTCCGAACAACAATGCTCAACTCATTAGCCAATTTTGCTGCTTGTAACTTATCAGCTGGGCACCCTTGTGTCAGGTCAATAGTCATGGACAACTTGGAATTCATTGCAACATTCATTCGTTACAACTCAACGCCTTTTGTCTTTCCTCTACCTCTTTTTTTGAGGCCAGTATTAGAACCTGAAAAAACAACATAATGATTAAAACACACTAAATATGTAATGAGAGCATAAATTTACATATGATTGGTTATCAATAACAAACCTGAAGATCCCTCATGACTACCAGACGATGTTGGTAAAGGTTGTTGTTGCTGACTTTCCTCATTGGATGATGCAATTGCTAGTTGTTCTGTTGGAGAAACTTCATTACCTATAACCACCCTATTTTCTTTGTTACAACCAGGTGCCATTGTAATCAACCTGTGTAAAATCAACATCAACAATATCAGAAAATAGACAACAAATACAGAAAATCATCAACTACCGTAAAAACTGAAACATTAAAAATATGCTTATAGTCATCGTAAATAAACATAACTATAACATCAACAACATAAGACCTATAATTATGTTATTAACATTTGAAACAATAAAAACAATGAAACTTACATTCAACCATCATCATTATGATAAAGAAAATCATCATCATTAAGTTGATGTTCGTTTGATTCTTCATCACTAATATATTCCAGCAAAGTATCGTCGTTGTCATTGAAATCATCCTGAGTATAGTCTTCATCTGTTTGTAAGATAAAATGAGGTTAGATTTCATCCAGATGAACTATATTTGACTTGACATATTTCCTATGGAATGAAGATATATCTGCATCTTCTACTGTAATGCCTTCGTTATTGATCTCTAATAAACTATCTTGATATACTTCATCAACATCTTCTTCTAATTCACCAATATCCCTTTTATAAAAATCAAATACATTCTTTTGTTGAAACTTTTGAACAACCTTCCAATTGCGACCTAATACAGTATAGTTGACGTAGAAAACTTGTTTGGCTTGAGTTGCAAGGACAATGATCATTATCATACCATGTCTTATTAACATTTATGCTAGTAACATGCCTGTTCACTCTCATGTCAGTTAGATCAAACTATTTGCATTTAAGTATAACAGCCTTCTTATCCTTGACGTATTGCAACTCTATAATTTCAGATATGATACTGTAGAAGTCAATTATTTCGTCGTAATGGCATACTTCAACGACAACCTCACTATTTTAACTTCTAACTCGACAATCTCGATCTTATATATGATATCGCACCCTAATAACAATGCAAACTGTGTATTTCTTCCCACAAAAATAAGGCCCACATGATAAATTATATAATGTTGTTGTCGCTTCTTGCACGTTACGTTTATATAACTGTATCATCTATATGACAAATTTAAAATAAACATGAGGATGAGACATATTCTCATATATACATAATATGTAATCAATATGAAACTTACTCGATTTCTAAATCATGTTATAAACTTCTACCTATGTCTTTCTTCAACATTAACGATCCCTTTGCTTCGAATTGTGTCCTTGTGCTCTCTATTGGGGAAAAACATAGTAATATCGATGAGTTAATGCAGGAAATTGTAATATGATTGTTTAAATGAAAAAGAATATACGTACTCCATGTATGTATTGACGTTCTTGCAATTGTTCAAAATATACCAATAGACAATTTCAAATTCGTCCTTACTTAACTCGACATATTTACCCGCACCAAGTGGCCTCACCTTTTGGGAGAAAATAGACAAACCACCATCATCATTGAAATCAAAGTTACGTTCTAGTCTATTAAATCTCGTCTCCACATCAGCTAAATACATTGAGCAAAAAGTCAAGCATTCATTTACTATATAAGCCTCCATAATAAACCCCTCTGGTCGAGCTATATTACGTATATAACGCTTAAGAGAGCATAAAAACCTAAACATAAACAATTAAACACTTAGAAATTGTAACTAACAAATAACATAGCAAAAACTTGTTGAATTTAATATAATTTACCTTTCAATTGGAAATATTCATCGAAATTGAACCACTCCACCAAGTTTTGCTTCATATGGTAAGTGAATTGAAAAATGGACCATAATATCAAAAATGATGGGGGAAATAATAGTTCAAGCTTATATAGAATCAATACTATGTCTTTCTCCAATTTATCAAGCTCTTTAACTTTAAGTGTCTTGCAACATAATTGCTTAAAAAACCCTCCCACTTGACCCAAAGTAACTGATACATCTTTTAGCAAACACTCACGTACTTCAATAAGAAGTAGTCGTTGCAAAAGTACACGACAATCATGACTTTCCAACCCTGATACTTTTCTCTCTTTAACATTCACACAACGACCTATATTAGATGCATACCCATAAGGAAATTTGACTAATTGGAGGGACTGACAGAATGCTTGTTTCTCACTTTTTGACATGTTATAACAAGCAGGTGGAATAAAGTAGGATCCATCATCTTTTCTTCTCAAATGCAAATCTTTTCTAATATTCATGTCTTCCAAGTCTAGTCTAGCCTTAATAGTGTCTTTGGATTTCCCATCAGTTCCCATAACAGTCCCTAAAATGGCCTCACTAGCATTTTTCTCAATATGTATGATATCAAGATTGTGCCTCAATAATAATTCCTTCCAATATGGCAAGCTGAAAAATATGCTTCTTTTAGTCCAATTCAGTTTGATCTCATTTCTCTTACACTTCCTATTACATGGGTGTTTGCCAGGTGTAACATCAACCAAATGTGATAGCTGGTAAACAATGTCATCACCTGACAACTGTATCGGAGCTTCACCTAACTCTACTGTGCCATTAAACTGTTTACTTCTGCACCATCTATGCCCATGTTCCAAATAACGATGATCGATATAACATATTTTACTTCATATCTTTGTTGAATATGTTTGATGATTACAGACAGGACAAGCCATATACCTTTTAGTGCTTCACTTTGACAAATTCCTATAAGCTGGGAAATCATTTATAGTCCATAATATAGCAGCACCCATTGTAAATGTGTTGCCTTCAATAACATTAAAAGTTTCTATTCCATATTCTTATAGATGGTTTAAGTCATCAATTAATGGTTGCAAGAAAGCATCGATGTCTTTACCAGGAGCAGTAGGTCCTGGAATGAGCAAAGACAATGACATAAAAGGCTCCTTTATACACTTCCATAGAGGTAAATTATATGGGACTAGAATAACCGGCCACATGCTATATGAATTACTCATATTATCGAAAGGATTAAATCTATTTGAGGCAAATCTAAGTCAAACATTACGACAATCTTGTCTAAACCATGGGAACTTGCTATCAAGCTCTTTCCGTGCTATTGAGTATACTGGATGACGTATAATGTTATCATCAATGCGTTTCTCTTTATGCCACCTCATATCTATGTCTATTTTTGTTGACATAAACAACCTTTGTAATCCTAGTTTAATAGGCAAGTATCGAAGAATTTTCATCAGTATCTTTTTCCCTCTCCCATCATCGACCCACCACCTTGATGTACCACAAATAGGACACTCCTAAGGTTCTTTACCTTCCTTCCAATAAAGAACATAAGTCATACTTACAAGCATGGATAGAAATATATCTCAATCCAATGTCCCTTAACAGTTTCTTCGCATCATAGTAAGATTTCAGTAACTTATGTCCCATAGGTAATGCATCATTTAGTAAGTCAATTAACATGTCAAAGGACTTATTACTCCATTTATTATACACTTTTAAATGCAACAACTTCACAACAAAAGAGAGTTGAGAAAAATTAGAGCACTCCAGATATAATTGTTCTTGAGCAACTTTTAATAACTTCCTATTATTATCTTCTGTCATTCTACCAATTATGTTAGGTAATCTTGTTTCATTCATAGTCTCCATATAATTCTGATAATCGTTTAACATCTCATCAATCCCATCATCACCATCATCATTCACATCACAATCATCAAGATCATTATTATCATCAACATCATAAGATGTACTAGAACTTCTACTACAACTTGCTTCCTTACATACACCATGATAAAGCCATAGACTATAGAATTTGTCTACGCCTCGGATAAGCAAGTGATTATATACCACATTTTGACTTTGGAAGTCCACGTTTAAGCAATCAATGGATAGACAACGAATACTACGACCTTCACCCATTTGGTCTTTAACAAATTGTGTGAAACTCTTAACTCTTTCTACGTAGTCAGTTGATCATTTTCGATAGAACATCTAACTCTTATCCATTTAGCTAGACAATACAAGAAGATAACAGAGTTGTAACATGCATTTTTGGTTTTATGTTAGGTTTAAAAAACTTTTGTTTAGTATAACATGCAATAAACAACGTTGTTTCAGATCATACATAGCAATTAGGTAAACAATATAAAATAAAATGAAATGACAACTGATATATGAAATAATGAAGGCTACTAATAATTTGCATACCTGAAGACGTATAGTACTTGTATGCGATTGTTGACTCTAAGCAAAAAGACAAAGACCAAATCTGCAAGATAGTATGGGCATGAAATTGGTTAACAACAATTACAGTAAAAACAATAATAAAATTAAAATAATAACCAAAATAATAATAATAAAAATATTAATAATATAACACACACATATAATAATAATAATTACAATGATAACCAAAATAATGATAATAACAAAAATAAAAATAAAATAAAATAAAAAAATAATAAAATGTAGTAGTATTATTGTTAAATTATAACAATACTACTACTACTACTAATAATAATAACAATAAGAATTATAATTATAATTATTAGATTAATAAATTTAATAATAATAACAAATATAATACTACTACTATTACTAATAATAATTGATGATGATGATGATGATGATGATGATGATGATGATGATGATGATGTTGACGATAAAAATAATAATGATAATGATGATGACGACGACGATGATGTGATGATGATAATAATAATAATATTTTAAATTAAAATTATAACAATAATAATACTACTACTAATAATAACAATAATAATTATAATTATAATAATTACATTAATAAATTTAATAATAATAACAAATATAATACTACTACTACTACTAATAATTGATGATGATGGTGATGATGATGATGATGGTGGTGGTGATGACGATGATCATAATAATAATGATGATGATGTTGATGATGATGATGACGATAAAAATAATAATGATAATAATGATGATGATGGTGATGACGACGACGATAAAAATAATAATGATAATAATGATGATGATGATGATGATGATGATGATGATGATGATAATAATAATAATAATGATAATAATAATAAATAAATAAATAAATAAATAAATAAATAACTATAACAATAATAATTGGAGTTGGTCTTTCTTTTTAAACATAAACTTAATGATAACAATGTTTAGGATATACATAAATTATAAGTTATATATAAATATATCTGCTTTTATTGACTATAACTAATATCAATTTTTTTACTAATTTCAAGATTTGCCTGAAACATTTTTCCAACTTCTTAATATAGATTTCACTAGTTATATACTTAAGTTTGAAATTGTGTTCTTCTATATAAGCTGAAACTTACTTACGATGGAAATTAGTTAACCAAAGATCTAATTCCCCTTTCTATTCAATTAAAATTTATTATTTCTACCTAAGTTCCTCTCAAGTTTCATATAACCTGAAACTTACCTAAGGGCATTTCAACAAACACCTTGTATGCATAATATGACACACGTATTTTCATCAATTTCTTCATTCTTTCCCCTTTCTTCACCATCATTCACACAACACACACACGAACCTAACATTTTGCTACTCACAAGATGCAAAGAACTGAAGAAAACGCAGAAACCACAACAAATTATATATATGGATTCAACAACAGATTCAAAAAAAATTGACACCAAAAAACGAAATAAAACTTACCTAATTTTTAGAGGTCGACGAGATGATGGGGGTAGATTTCTTGTCGAAAATGGACAAGAACTGTTGAAGGAAGATTGAAGAAAGGAGGGGATGAAAAATTTCAGAGAAAACGCAGAGAAAGGAGACGGCGAGGGAAGAAAGGAGTTCAAATATAAGTCCCATGGGACGATGTCGTTTGCCCTTAGACAGACAACGTCGTCCCTATTAATTTTTTTACAGTACCAACTTTCCGCGACGAAAACAAGATTCGTCTTAAAATCAAAATGCTTTAGCGACGAATTTATTATTCGTCACAAAATTCCAATATTTTCTTACGAAACACCTATAACGCCACAAATTCTACAACATTTTCCTACAAATATAAAAAAGCGTCGCCTAAAAGTTTCAATTTGCTACGAATTCCTAAAAATGTCGCAAAAACCCAAGGATTTACTTTACTTATGAAACCTTTACCTTTATATATACGAAACTCATATCTTCTTCCTCTTTAGTCTCCATGAAGTTTATCCCAAATCCATTGATCTCCGACGTCTTACCCATGTATTAAAGTCATCATCCTGAATCTCAAACCACGGTCTTTAATCCTGTCATTTCTTTTTTACTATTTTTTGTATTTTCAGTTGCAGTCTTCATTTCTACAACAAGTATTTTACCATTATTAAATAAAAAAAGTTGAGATTTTTATCCTTCCAGGGTAGATCTGGAAGTCCTTTACGTAGATCTATACATAAGGTGTTTTTTGTGGTGCTAAAGTTGATTTGTTTATGTTATGTATTTGTTTTCTCTTATGTTATTTGCACATTGTCGTTGGGGAGTTTGGAATGTGTTTAGAAAGTTTTAATGTTAGTTATGGAAAGGGAAAACATATGATTTGCATTTGAATCTTAGGATAAGTTTGTCATGTCTATAAGGTGTTTGATGAAATTTTTGTAACGAGTTGCATTTGAAAAGTGTTATACTCTAGGCAATCCATTAAGTGCTAAACCTGACTAGTTTTATGTTGGATCAGAAAAAGAAAGCATGCTATATTTGGAGAAAAGGTAGATTTCAAAACTTTTAAGAAATCATTTTTCCAGCGGAAGCAAAAAATCCAAATCATCATGCCAATCCATACAT
>JANZXR010000171.1:36261702-36286211 GCA_027575705.1 Erythroxylum echinodendron
GAGGACTCCTATCTAGCACTAGATCTTCACATTTTGCATCAGTTCAAGGGAAGTAGCTCAAGGTAAACTAATATTTGGAACGTGGAGTAGAATATTATATTAGTGTTTTTTTTAAAGCTATTATCAAGTATATTAGGTAAAAGCACTTCCAAGTTCTAATTATCTTTAAAAGCCTTCTTCTTCTTACCTTTCTTCTCCGTCATGTCATTTTTCTTTCGTTATCTTTGGTGTGTCTTCTTTTAAGATGTATGGAAGTTGAAAGTACTGATATTGTAATGTTTGCTTGTTGAAAAGATAAGCTTTGATTTTTTTTTAATTTTTGAACGATATGTTCAATCTTTCTAACTGTTATTGTTATTTTGTTTTTTTAATCATATATCAAGAAATTATCCTTTTTTTTTGGTAAAGTTCATAGCATTTTGGGTTTGTGTGTTTCTACTCAAGGTGTGAACTGCTTTAATGTGCTTGTTCGTGTTGAGGAAAGTAATGGGATTTTTAGGTTGGGTAGGAAGTAAAAGAGGGAAACCTCAATATACAAGAAGGAGAAAGTAGCACTTGCCGGTCATGATGAATCAGTTGCTGTTACCTTCGGAGAGTCTGCATTCAAAATACTATGAGGTGTTCAACCACTTCTAGCATTGACATCAAAAAACATTTTCAAGGTTGGCTTGTTCTCTTCTTGAAAATGGATATAGATAACAATGACCACGGATGCAGATATGTCTTGAACAATCAATATGTTAGCAAATAAGCAATTTCTTTTCCCATGATGCAAGTAAGCGTTCTTTTCTCTCTCCACTTACTTTCTACATAATTGCAATTACATCTTTTGATTTTTGTTTGTGTCCCTTTTGTGATTTTTAGGATTAGTCTAGTAATTTCCATATCTTTTTTTAATTGAGAGTTCAAGATTTATTGGATACGTTTGAGACTATTTATGTTCTTGGCATTATACGTTGTTTTTGCTGCTCATTGTAAGTTTCTCTCTATGTATATGTTAATTGTTTTTGGAGGGTCTGAGTTTGTTTCGCTTGAGTTTTGCCTTTTAATTTTTGGTAATCAAACAACGCCATTCTTTACAACTAGACTTTGACTAAGTCTTTTTGAAGCGTATGTTTGTTTTGGAAATAGTTTTTTTGCTGTTCCTGTCAAGGCATTTAGTAAGCTTTGCAAACAAAATTTTCCTGTTACATCATACGTTTGCCTTTTATTAAAAACATCACCTACCTTGTGCCCCTACTATTAAGCCAGCCCTTACTTGCCTTTTTAACACTTTTTCTTGAAATAGAAACTCATGTCTCATTAAATGATTAGGTTATACCTGTGTTACTTGTTAACTCGGTATGTAGCATATCATATTCTAGATTATGACATTACAGTATCTTCCATAGATATTCTTTCGCTCTCCCTTTTTCTTTTCTCTCACTGCACAGATATTTTAACACAGATATGTTGCTACTTTTTCTAAGTACAAACCAAATCCTATTCGTTCTGTCACTTTGAGCAAGTTGTTGTGATTAGTATGATTTTATTTTAATTTTAATTATTAAGTATTTATCATTATTATCATTAGTATTATTATTTATTTGTTTTTATGCATTTATGTATTTAATTTTATTTATTTTAGTTTTATTTATTTACTCTTTTAACCTACATTACTTATTTTTATTTTTTGTATTATTACTATAATACTTTTTTTCTTCATGTCAAAATCACATGTGGGTCTACCGAAAATAGCCTCTCTACTCTGTAGGGGGTAAGGCTGCATACTATCAAACCTCCCCAGACCCCACTTTGTTGGGGGATATCGGACTTAATGAAGATGATGATGATGATACCATTGTATACAAATTAATAGGAAAACTATCAATTTATGATAAAATTATAAAATTACCATTTATAAAAATTACAAAACAAAATAAATTTGAAAAGAATTTTAGTGTAAATTTTTTATTCCAAATATACTTGCACCAAACAAGTTTATACCATGTTACCACATTTCTTTGCTCTTAAATCAACTTTCTATGAGTCAAATAGTTGAATTTACCATTTCTAGATAAATTACACCAGTTGACATCTGCTTTATTTTCCTTCAGCTCACTACTATTGATCTGATTATATAAACCATAATCTCCAAATTGTTGATAGAATTTTAGTTTTGTGTGCTAGAGCAAAAGGAACAAATTGATGATTGCCATTGATATTTCTGATTGAATTGAGCTCAACAATATCCTCACATACGCCAACAATTAACCATTTGTCACACCAAAAGGACATATTGATAAAATTTCCCAATAATTTGATCACATATGGTTTAACTTTGCTTTTGAGTTTCAAGGTTATTTTAGTAGTGTTTGACTTAGTTTTCGGTATATTGACTTTCTTTATATTTCTTCCTTTGATGTAGTAAGCATTGATCCACTTAACCTATGGGGAATTCTTGTTTTCAGTGATTGTCAACAATTTTTTAGTAAGCATAACCATATTACAAATCCTCAAAAAGAGCACATTCAACCTACCATGCTTTTTTAGAGAGCATACTTCTAACCATTTGATGGGATTGTAGTGTTTATATGTCCTATTTCCAAATCACAAAACTTTTTAAGAATAGCATCATTTGTCTTGATAACATCTTTGGGAAAATACGTATGAGCTGCCCAATGTATAGTTTAGTGCATTAAGTACAGAAGAGATGAGTTGTGCTCTCCCAGTTGCGGACAAAGCTTTCAGACTCTAACCTAATATCCTAGCCTATATTTTATCAATTAGCAATTTTTAATCTCTATAAGTTGACTTAAAAGCAGTAATAGGAACTCCCAGACATACAAATAGCAAGTCATGTCTGTTAAAACATGTAACTTCAAGTATCATTGTTTCCTGATCCATAGCTTTATTAGAGACGTAGCAAGAGCTTTGTCTAGAGTTCACTTTAAGTCCAAACATTATAGAAAACATTTTGATTGCAGTCATCAAAGCCACCACAGATATTATTGTTGCTATCGAATAAAAACTAGATTTGTTATTATTAGCCTCTTGCACTTAGAATTATATCTGAACTGCTTTGTTCTCTCTGCCATCCTCATAAGTGTTATGTAAAAAACCTCCATAACAAGAGAGAATAGGTAAGGAGTTGAAGGATCTCCTTTCCTTATACCTTTGCTACTTTTAAAACTCCTTGAAGTCCCTATTATAAGTATAATGAAAGATGGAGTGGTGATGCACTGAGAAATCCACACAATAAATATTTCAGGAAAAGCCAGCACTTTCATAATGTTAATAAGAAATTTTCACTCCATGTTGTTATAGGCTTTCCTTAAATCAATGTTTAAGGTTCAATTTCTACCCCTTCTTCTTTTTTAGTAACCTTTCATAAACTTCTGCATTAGAAGAATGTTATCATTCATTGATATGCTAAGTATATATTCCCCTTATGTTTCACCCACATACTTGACCAAATTCCTCTTTAATCTATTAGCTATAGCCTTGGATATGATTATATAGATGGAATTAGAACAAGTAATTGGTCTATAGTCACTGAAGTGCTTTATCTCTCCCCCTTTTGGAATTAGAGTTATGAAGTTTCTATTAATATCTTTGAGCAATTTCTTGCGATTGAAGAATTGTAAAATAGCTTCGTGAATCATACTCCTAGTTAAATGCCAGGTTTTGTTAAAGAACATCATATTAGCACCATCTAGATAAGGAGCTTTGAGTGCATTGATTGACTTAACCACTTTATCAATCTCCTCACTAGTGATAAGATTGGACGATGATTCAACATCTTCAAGAGTTACGGCTTACAATATGATCTCTTTAAGTAATTAAAAACTTCTTTAAGAACTCATGTTGTTCTGATATGCTTTGATTATCTTTAATCACATTAACAATTCTGTTGGAGCATTTCCTTGTTAAAACAAATATGTAGTTGAAAGTGGAGTTTCTATCACACTCTTTAAGCCATTGCACCGTTGATCTTTGCTTTATCACAGAATGATCATATAATCAGGCTCTTGACAAGTTACATAGTGCAATCTTCTCATTTTGTTAAAGTTCACTAGACTAAGGATTTCCATATTCACTAGACTAAGGATTTCCATACAACTCATCTTGTATAATTCTAAATGCCTATTTGGAAGTTGTTAACAAATGATGAGTGTTTCCAATATTTTCCTATACAATTGCTTTAGGGACATTTTGATGAGTTTTAATTTAGTTGTGCAAACAAACTACTTGGTGCCCTAAACTTCAGTGGAGACTGCTTTTTAGATGATTTCATCAAAGCCTGCTAAAGAGGTTTAAAAAGCCATCTATCTTAAGCCTCAACCATGCTATAGCTAATGGTGTCCATTGTATTAAGTGTACCTCTTTATAGATTATTTGTCTTATAGAGTAAATGATTATCCTTATTTGTGCCACCTCTTATTGTAGGTGAGTTTTTGGTTCTCAAAGATTTTCATATTTCTCCATCATCATTACCAAGTTATGATTCCAAATGTTACAGACCACATAGTCATAACTAATATTTTTGCATTATTTGGACTCAATATAGCTAATTGAATATGACTTTTGAATAGAACCTTGGTCAAACTTTTGCTACGAAAAGGTGATTATGTACTTGCCTAGCTTTTAAGTATGAGTGACACACCTAAGTATTTCCTAAAATTACTTATTAAATCATTATTAAGTTTTTAGGTAATGATTGAAGCTATAATTCTCAGCGTATTCTATAAGACATAAATATATGATGTAGCCCCCATTAATTTCCTAAACTGAAGCTCTATATAATTCCTCTAGTGTTGTGTTAATAACTTAAGATAAAAGAAAGCTTAGCTCTGGTGACAAAGATTAAATTTTCGAAATAGAACAAGTGTGATATGAGTGAGCCACCATTTGTAAATCTAATTGGTCTCCATATTGCTTTTAAAATAAGCTATATATGTGCGCACGCACACACACACACACACACATTTATACATATGATAAAAATGTATAGTTGTAATATTTCATTTTTCCATACTAAAGGTTATGACATAGGATCCTAGACCACTGTACATGAGAAATAGCATAGAGAATTCATGAGGTATATTGCATTCACATGCACACCATGAGTATACACATGAATTTTGACTTTTGTACACAATACAAATACTGTATATGCACTCAATTGACATATTCTGGGGTATGAAAGATTTAAAATGATCATAATGTGAATTATGAATTTTATGTCTTGAATTTTAGTTTGATGGTTTCAATTATATTATATATGGTATAGCCAGATGATTCATACATATGACAAAAATGTATAGATGTAATATCCCATTTTTCCATACTAAAGGTTATGACATAGGATCCTAGACCACTGTACACGAGAAATAGCATAGAGAATATGTGAGGTGCATTGCATTCACATGCATACCATGCGCATACACATGAATTTTGATTTTTGTACACATTTCAAATACTGCATATGTACTCAATTGACATATTCCGGGGTATGAAAGATTTAAATATTATAAAACTTTATCTTTATTATATGACTCTACAAGATCTTAAACATATATAATTATCACATAAGAAATTATTGTACCTTGATCCATAAGGTCGATTGATGTTGAATCTCTTTTGTGTTTCTATTCTTTTATCTTCTCTTTATTGCTTCTGTTCTTTCTCCTTATTTGATGGTTATCGGTAGAAGTAACTTTATAGGCAAGAATTGGACCAAAAGAGGTGACGGTTATATGTGGTTTTAAATGAGAAAACCACCTTTTAACTACCATACCCATCATGTTGGTATTTCTAATTACATAAGACATTAATAATCTAACATTCTCCCACTTAGCTCATATAGCATTGTCATATGTATAAGTCATTTAAATTTCATGCGTATTAAATTCATTTATCATCATAATCAAGAATTAGAACTAACGTGAGTCATAGCAGTTGTATGTGAACTAAACAACATATTCCCTTCCATATACTACAAAGTTTTCTCCATGAAATGATCCATAAATGGGAAACATAGAATTGATCAGAAACAAATTCAATAATGAGCTCAGAATATCAATTACATTTAAAAATAAACGTCATCATAACATGCATTAATGCCTACTCAATAATAATGCCCATACGGTCAATATGTATAAATATTTTGGGCGGTAATCCCTTAGTCAAAGGGTCAGCAATCATAAGATTAATGCTAATGTGCTCAATTGACGCTATCTGTTTCTGAACCTCTTCTTTAACGACAAAATATTTCAATTCCATATGTTTAGCACATTTGGAATACTTGTCGTTTTTAGAAAAGAAAACTACTGTGGAATTATCACAATAAATTTTTAGCGGCCTGCCAATACTGTCAACTATTCCAAGTCCTAAAATAAAGTTTTGCAACCATTTAGCCTGAACCATGGCCTCAAAACATGCCACAAATTCAGCTTCCATGGTGGATGTAGCAATTATTAACTGCTTCATACTCTTCTATGATATTGCTCCTCTAGCTAAAAGATATACATAGCCAAATGTAGATTTTCAAGTATCCACACAACTAGCAAAATCTCAGTTCAAGATGATCGGATCTCCTCTAAGTAAGCATGTGATCTTTTGTCCCTTGCAAATATCTTAAGACTTTCTTTGCAGCTTTCCAATGATCCAATCCTGGGTTACTTTGGTATCTACCAAGCATACGAACCGTAAAGCTAATGTCCAGCCTTGTACACATTTGAGCATACTTCAAACTTCCAATAATAGATGCGTAAGGAATTCCTTTCATCTGTTGCTGTTCTATATCATTCTTTGGACATTGCATGAGACTAAATTTGTCTCCTTTCTAAATTGGAATTGGAGATGATGAACATTTTTCCATTTTGAATCTCTCTAAAACTTTATTAATGTATGCTTTCTGAGACAAACCTTATAGTCCTTGTGATTTATTCTGAAATATTTCTATTCCAATCACATAGCTTGCCTCTCTCATATATTTCATTTCAAAGTTGTTAGAGAGAAACATCTTAGTCTCACTTAATAGACCAAGATTATTAGTTGCAAGCAAGATGTCATCAACATACAGAATCAAAAAGATAAACTTACTCCCACTAACCTTCAGATATATACACCGATCAACAATGTTTTCTTTAAAACCAAAAGAAATAACAGTATCATTAAACTTAAGATACCATTGGCAGAAAGCTTGCTTGAGTCTGTATATTGATTTTTTCAGTTTACACACCATATGTTCTTTCCCTTCAACTAAAAAACGCATTAGTTGATCCATATATACATTTTCCTTTAAATTCCCATTTAGAAAAGCAGTTTTTATATCCATTTGATGTAACTCTAAATCATAATGGGCCACTAGTGCCATGATAATTTTGAGAGAATCTTTCTTGGAAACTGGTGAAAATGTTTCCAAATAGTCAATGCCATCTTTTTGAGAAAAACCCTTAGCAACAAGTCTAGCCTTGTAACGTTCAAGGTTGCCATCAGAGTCACGCTTTGTCTTAAAGACTCATTTACATCGAACTCTCTTGCATCCTTCAGGTAATTCTACAAGGTCCAAACACTATTATGTTCCATGGATTTAAGCTCATCTTTCATTGCATCTAACCATTTATTAGCATTAGCACTATTAATGGCTTGTGAAAATGAAACTGGATCATCATTAATTCCTAAGTTATCTTCCAACTCTTGTAGATAGACCATATAGTCATTTGGAATAACAAATCTCCTTTCTCTTTGGGATCTTCTTAATGATATTTCCTATGGTTCTTCTATTACATGTTCATATTGAATGTCAGGAGCATGTATTTGTCATTCTTTATGATTGTTATTCGGTGCAACAATTTAAGGAACAACAATTTAAGTAGTGGGAACATAAGTCAAAGGGATTTGTATTCTAACTTCCTTAATTTCCACATTTCATGAAATGTCACTCCCATTTGTTTCATCATTCTCAATAAACCTAGTATTTCCAGTTTCAACAATTCTTATACTATAGTTAGGATATTAAAATCACCCTTTAGATTTTTCTAGATAACCAATGAAATATCCACTGATTGTTCTTGCATTCAGTTTCTTTTCTTGTGGATTATAAATCCTTATTTCTACCTGGCAACTCCAGACATACAGGTGCCTTAAACTAGGTTTCCTACCAGTTCACAGTTCAAAAGGTGCTTTTGTAACTACCTTACTAGGAACCCTATTTAACAAATACATGGCAATTTTTAAGGCATACATCTATAATGATAAGGGAAAAGATGCATTACTTAACATACTTTTAAACATATCCATTAAGGCTCGATTACGCCTTTCTAATACACCATTTTTTTGTGGTGTGCCCGACATTGTGTATTGAGTACATATACCATTCTTCTCTATGAATTTAGCAAATGGACCAGGGTGTTGTCCACTTTCATCATATGTTCCGTAATACTCACCATCTCTATCAGACCTAACGATTTTCACTTTTCTGTCTAGTTGCCTTTCAACTTCAGTTATATAAATTTCTAAAGCATTCACTGCTTGAGATTTCTCATGCAGTAAGTAGACATATCCGTAATATGAATAATCATCAATAAAGGTGATAAAACATATATCGGCGTGTATAATTTCAAGAAGTTGAGTGCTTCTTGTGGAACCTTTCTTTGTGTGTTTTGTTTGCTTGCCCTTAATACAATCCACACAAATATTAAGATTAATAAAATCCAAATATGGAAGAATTCCATTCTTTACTAATCTATCTAGTCTTTCTTTGGAAATATGACCTAAATGCTTATGCCACATGTAAGCAGAACATTCATTCATGAAACTACGTTTAGTTCCAACTTTATGATGCAAGTTCATAAGAATTTTAGCATATAAATTATCAAGATTCAATTTATATAAATCATCACAAAGTATACCAGATCCAATCATCCTAGTATGCTTAAACAAACTGAAACATCTATTACCAAACTTAAAAGAGTATCTAGTAACATCAAGTTTAGATAAAGAAATCAAATTCCTAGAAATACTAGCTAGGTACATAAAAAGTTTCAAATAAATCTAAATAATGTCCAGTAGTTGCAATTAAACAGTAAGTCCCAACTGCTTCCACTGGAACCTTTACTCTATACCCTATGAAGACAAACTTCTCATTTAGGTTTGGGGTTTGTATCGTAAGGAATCCCTACATAGTATTAGAAATATGAGTTGTACATCCAGAATCAATCCACTAAATATTACGTGGAACTTCAGTTAAATTTGATTCAAAATATACATAAGCCTTAAGCTTACCTTTCTTTTTGAACTAAGCCTTACGTCATAGATAATTCTTCTGGAAGTGTCCAGGTTTTCCACATAAATGACATTTGTTATTGTTTGCCTTCTTCTAGATCTTAACGGAGGACTCATTGGTCTTCAGTGATTCTTTCCCCTTTCAATGTTTCTTACGTAATTTCTTACTAGTTCCTTGATATTTCACAAAATGGATGGAATGATTTCCTTGATTCTTAAGTCTTGTTTCCTCCTAAGCCAACACACTGTACAATTCATGCACATTCCATTTATCTTTCATAGTATTATAGCTCATTTGGAACCTACTATACTCAAATGGCAAAGAGTTCAAAATGAATTATGCAAGGAAAATTTCATCCACTTCCATTCCCAGAGATTGAAGTCTTCCTGCAATTTTTGTCATCATTGAGGTGTTCATACATACTACGAGAACCATCAAATTTTATGGTGGTCAAAATACCCATTAATGTCCCAACAAGAGACTTATCAGCTGTTTGGGAGTGCTCTTCCACAAAACTCATAAATTCTTTAGCACTTTCAGTTTTGGGTTATGCTAACTTGATATTGTTTACTATGCTCATTTGCATGAACAACAAGATCAGTCTGTTTAATTTTTCCCAAGCTTTATAATGAGCCATTTCTTCATTACTGCTAGCATCAGTAATAGTAGCAGGCTTCTCAATTCAAATGCCAAATCAAGATCCAATACACCAAGGTGAAATTGGATTTGTTCACTCTAGTGAGAAAAATTTAACCCATTAAATATTGGTACAAACGAAGATTGTAAATGTAAAGACATAGGGACAAAAATTGCAATAAATCCACACCTAACATTAATGCTTTGAGTCATAAACTAACATATTATATAGATTCAGATGAAAGATTATGTTAAAAATTAATGTACATTAATGTTCTCCTTTAGGTGATACATCAATGCACAAAATAATCATAATAATGCCAATAATATTTAATATTATTAGGTAATGATGCATACACTACTTAGAAATATTTATTAACTTTGGATAAATAAGTAAAACCATTAATGCATTTACATTACCAAACAATCATATTTATTAATTATAAGAACAACCAATTAACCTTTGGGTAATTCATAAATTTCTTATAATAATGAATTTCAGTCTAGTCATAAATAAACATCATTTATAGCATCAATTTTATGAGTAAGTGATTGAAAAATTCTAGTCAATTTAGAACTAATTATCCTAAAGATTTGATCACTTTGGTGATTCACAAATCTAAAACAATATTGTTCTAGATTTGATAAATGCGTAAAATATTAAATATTCAATTATCATGTCATAAACATATTGCCAATCATTATTATTAATGTATATTCATACAAAACACTATACATAATTATTATGAATCTTGATAACAATGATTTTGTCAAAATCCATAAAGAAGTTAACATGCATATTCGTCATCCTCTTTTGTTAATACTATTCACATTAACATGTAGTTATTGTACTATTGATAATTATAATTAATTCTATAATTCACGTACACTAACATAACTCTTCATGCATGCATAATTACACTGTTCACGTTCATTCTCTTTTATGGTTTAATACTATTAACACTTTTCACAAACTATTCATGCAAGCATAATTACACTGTTCACGTTCATTCTTCTTTTATGGTTTAATACTATTAACACTATGCATGCACTGTTCACATTCATGCATCTTTTATTGTTTAATACTATTAACACTATGCATGCACTATTCATCCATGCACTGTTCACATTCATTCATTTATTGAAAATAACCAGTGATACTAGCCGTACACATGGCTAACGTGACATCTGGATCATCAATGAGGCATGATGTCACAGGCCTAGTGAATTCACCATCATCCTTGACACTGCAACATTTCAATGACGAGCACAGACGGTGAACATACATCTGTCGTCAGTGATGTTGGTTACACATCATCCTCGACGGTATGACACCATCGAGAAAACACAAACATTTCTCACGTACTTGAAAAATTCGTTGTAAAATAAAATTACCCAGTATATATATTTGTACAATTATTAGTTTTATCTAAACAGAAAAACATTAAGATTTTCATAACCTGAAACCTTAATGGAAAATCATACAGTTTACAACCAGATGCTCTGATACAACATGTATACTATCACTTCATTATACGATTATGTAGGATCTTAAACATATATAATTCTCACATATAAAGTAGTTGTAGCTTGATCTATAAAATCAATTGATGTTGATTCTATTTTGTGTTTCTATTCATTCTCCTCCCTTTATCACTTCTGTATTTTCTCCTTATTTGATGGTTATCAGCAGAAGCATCTTAATAGGTAAGAATAAGGCCAAAAGAGGTGACATTTATAAGTGGTTTTTGAGAAAACCACCTCTTAACTATCACACTCATCAAGTCAGTATTAAGCTTTATAAACATTTATTACATGAGACATTAATAATCCATAGATTTCCCTTGTCGTTCGGTTATCTAGCTCATCGGGTTCTTTCTCCTTCACTATTGCTGACATCGTCGTTGGTGATCGGCACCGTTAGGGGTTATTGGGACTACAAACAAGACAAGGGCATCATTAAGATTGAAAATTTTCTTTTATCATAGCACATACAACTAGCATCATCATCACATGACAAGCAGAACTGGAAACTACCTTATTAGTGTAGTCTCTTTAATTTCTTACCTATTTAAGTAGATTTATTCATTATGCCTCTTAAGCTCCACATAACTTATTTACATGCTACTTCTAGCATCAAGTTTCCAAAGGAAGTGAGAGTTGCAACAAAATTTCTGAACTTTATCATCATTTCATGTGCTAACCATATGATAGCTCCTGTAGAGACCTGGAGAGTCTAATTAATTATTAGGATGAAGAGTAACATTTTGATTGATTTCTTAAATTGAATTCAAGACGTTTTCCTTGCATTGAATTGGCAACAACGCATAAATTTGATTATGCACTAGTAGCTTAATCCTAAACCCAATCTGCTTATAGTAGGTGCTTAGATAAACAAAATGGTTTTATCATGTGCTAAAACAGTTCAATTCTTGTTTTGTGGGTTCTTCAACAATAATCCCTTTCACTCATTCGGAATTGAGTGATTATACAAATTGTTTTTACACAAACTGTTTTCTTGGCTATGGAGGATTTGGCACTGTTTATGGGCACCATCCGTGGAAGGGAGGAGAGAAATGTTAATGGCCTGGAAGTGGCTGTGAAGGTCTCTCGCAATGTAGAAGAGAACGTCTAGGCCAAACACAACTCAAACCCTCGTTCTAATTTTTAAAAATTAAAACAAAAAATTAAATCATTTTTGCAGAACTTTCAAGTTTTAGGTTAGTTCGGGTTCAAACAATTTGAATTCGAGCCTAACCAAATCCAGTCAAATTTATCGAATTTGTTGACTTCAAATTAGGTTAACTGTTACCCCTAGAAGTATGTAAATTAACTTTGAAATTAAAAAAAAAAACTAAAACTTCATACAATAATAAGATATTATCTCTATTTATATTTGAAAGATAAGATGAGATACTTAAAATTTAAAATATCATTCAATTGATTGGCTATTGTAGAGTTCCGTAAATATACTTTGTTGTTGTAGTAATAATAAATTTTGTAGTGAATTGAACAAAACTGGCAAAAGATTACAAAGGGAACTTGGAAGACAAAGATATAAAATATATATTATTTAATATAGTAATTATTAATAAGAATTATAAATAATTTTAATATTTAATTATTTAATACTAGTTATTAATATAAATTATGAATAATTTTGTTTTATAATTAATTTAAATATTAATTTTAAAATAAACTAATTTTAATTTTACAATTATTAATAATATACTTTAAAAATTAAATATCCTTAAAATATATAAATTTGAATCAAAATATAAATTAAAATGACTTTTAAATACTTAAATGGCTGTGATCGAACTGGGTCAATAATCCTCAATCCATCAATGTTGGAAGCAACATGAACACGCCTCCACCTTCCAGTTCGCCTCCTATCTTTTTTCTTCTTTACTCGACAAGGTATGAAGGGAATAAGCAAAGTAACTTTACCTTTAATTCATTTGAGTTTGTTCCACCTTCTCATTAATTTTCATTTAGAAGTAAGTGGAGTGCTTCAGTTATAACATGTCCATCGTCAAATCTCTTCATGTCAATTATTAAATTTTTTAACTAATGAATAGAGATAAGTGATTCATATATAAAAATTATTTTAAATCATTAAATTATAAAATTATTATATAGATCATTGAATTGTTGTTCGTGATAAATTTAATAATGGATATGCATAAAAATGTACATTTTTAAGTGTTTTATTTGGTTTTAATTTTAAATTACCTTATTTTATCTTATTTTTTACTTTTAGATAAATATGAAAATTTAATTTTGAGATGATATTATTCAATAATTAAAAGTCATTTCAAGTAACAACATTAAAAAAATACAATTTAACTTGCACTCGGGTCACATATATCCTAAATTAACAAATAACTCAATCTAAACTACAGTTGTGTATAAATTTATGCACAAATTAGATGAGAAAATATATTCAATATAAACTAATTGAACCATGAACTCAAATTTATCATGATGAAAATATTAATCTATAAATAACTATTTAATTGAATTTCTTTTAATAAATTATTTTATTTTAAAATTTCGAGCTTGACATGTTGTTCTGCAGTTGTTGCCTTTAAATTACACTATTCTAAACGAGATATTTGGATGATCTCTTCCACTTTTAAACAATTTGTAGTAAGGATGATTTAAATACTTCTGGTCCAAGAATGATTGTGATATTGTACGTATAGACTTAATAGGAGTAAAGAAGTGTTATGAATAGGACCTTTATAACTTTAACATTTGGAAGGAAGAATTGCTATTGAAAGAATTGAAGAAAGATGAATATGACAGCTAAGTAAAGAGTCACATATGACATATGGAAAGATCTCGTTGCTCACTTTTATCAAGAATAATGTAATTATAGCTAATAACACTTTTGACTCTGATACCATTTGGGCAACTCTTGGTTAGAGAGTATACGAGAATAACAAAAGTCAAAGTTACGTGACATATTTTATTATTAAAAATTCATAAAAGTAATATTTCAAATAAATATTCTTAAGTAATAGTATAAAATTTTTAATCTACATTGCTACTTCGTAAAATTCAATTTCCATATGTTAGCATATTACTTATAAACAAGATATATACTTAATTAATAAATAATAAATTTGTTATAGAAAAATCTTCGGCAATATTCATCCATTCAAAAGCTACACAAATATCTCGTGTCGAATCCTTTTTTTTTTTTGGTTAGCTTACGAGGTATTCTAGGAAGGTCCCAACCATAAGAAAGTGCCTTTAAGCTATCCATACCTAGACTAATCTCCACTCACACCGGGTCAGCCCATGTCGAGTCCTTTGATACTCCATATTGAGTTGCAATGGTTACCTCCGAAGTTCGAATGGTTCTCCATTGCCATAAGTGAGTAAACAAAATACAACCAAAGCTGGATGGTTACTGTTGTATCAATTTCTTGAATGAACCTATTTCTCACGTGGGGCAAGGACAATAGGTCCCAGTCTTTCTTCTATTTTGCATTCCTCCTCTATTGTACATAACTAATAATATTCGCCTTCGGCATTTGGTCCTAAAGCCAGTGCTGGCAGTGGCAAGATATTCTAGTTTTTGGGTTTATCAAATTGAGTTCAGCTTTATCTATTCGTCTCAACGTGCCATACAAAAAGTATCAAATATAAAACAAAAGAAAATAAACAAAAATAACAAGATAATCTCATATGTATTATAAAATCAATCATATCAAAAACATCATAGAATGATATCAACTACTACAGGTAATTATTTATAGTATCAACTATCACACATAATTCTTTGTCAAATACTGAAAATAACTATTGTTTATTAATTTTCAAGATAAGTGTTTGTTTAATTCATCGTATGCAATAAATCTGTATATGCCTTATCTAATTCTCGATAATATGCTTCAAACAACGGGACAATGCATCTATCATTCTCGTCTCGATTCATTCGATCCAAACAACATATTAATATATGGTTTAATATGAAGTTTGACTAATAGTTTCCATCCAACCATCTCTCACCACCTGAAATCTTATGCAAACGCATTTTATACACTTGTAGGCTCTCAATACACATAAAATAACACAAACTAATTACCACAATATGCCAAACAAATATGAAATACCTACACCATGAATGCATTCACATATAAAATCTTAGGTAGTCATTATTGGTACTCCTACATACAAAAAATACGCGTCACATGTATAATAGGAACTCTATATTAACCATCACACAAAAATCTCAATCAAATAAATAATGATCAAACCTTTGAAATTATCAATTAAACTAAACTCTAAACTCACCATAATCCTTATATGTAGTTTCTACAATTTTAACACAAAATTATGTAAATTAAGGCATGCACACAATAGTGAATCACACAAAAGAACAATTAAAAAATATATTTGACAAAATATTAGTCTATTGTAAAAACTTAAAAAAATCTACAACTTAAATAGATGAAACAACAATACACTATACGATATACTTGAAGCATAAATTTTAGTCTTACACATGTTCGTATATAATCTCTCTAACTCTGGAAAATATACTATACGGTATACTTGAAGTGTAAATTTCAGTCTTACACATATTCGTATATACTCTCTCTAACTCTGGAAAATATGCTCTATATAACGAGATAGTTCACTTACCATTCTCATCTCAACTCATTTGATGCAAACAACATATCAATATAAGCTTTAATATGACATTAACCAAGTCTCCAACCAATCACCTTTCACCATCCTAAATCATACACAAACACATTTAATACTCTCTTAAAGTCTTAATACTCTTAAAATAATACAAATTGATCACCATAATATGCCAAACATACATATGAAATAGCTAATAGCTACGTCCTAAATGCATTCACATATAAGATCTTAAGTAACAATTGGTGGCATCTTAACATATTAAAACACACGCCAAGTGTATAATATGAATTTTATATTAACAATCATGTAATAATCACACTCAAATAAACATGTTAAACCTTTGAAATCATTAATTAAATGAAATTATAAACTCATCATAATTCTCACGTGGAGTTTCTATAATTTTAATACAAATTTATGTAAATTAAAGCATGCATACAATTGTTAATTACGTAATAGAATAATCAACATATATATTTGACAAAATATGGATCTAAAAACCCTATTTGGAACATTCTACATGTTAGTCTATGAAATGTTTATGAAATTTCCCTTTTTGAAACAACTAACTATCAAAAATACTATTTGAAACTTGCTAAATTTAAAGAAATGTGTTAGATTCACTTTTTTTTTTGGAATTTATTTTCTTTAATGATCCTTTTCTCCCTTCGTTGTTCTCTCTATCTCTATCTCTTGCTTTAGTATTCAGTTGGAGAACATAAAGGTTTTCTCTAATATAGTTTAGCATTTGGTAAGAGGAAACAAGTTTTTCTATAATGTTGCTTAGCCTTCGGTGAGAGAAAATATAATTTCTTTAATGCAATTTAGCATAAAGTTCGAAAAATCGAGACCTACAAACTAAAATGATATAATTTAGATCATAAAGGTATCATCCTAGTTTGTTATACTCCATTTTTCCATTTATGTTAGTGAGGTATTAGATATACGTGATTGTATTAGATATTTGTATCGCACATGACACATGCATTTGATACCTTTCAGTATCGAAAGCCTTACAGGATGGAATAATGGACTTTCGTTATCTTTGGATCAAATATTTTATTTTTAAACTCAGTCGAATAATATAGAAGCATAGTTTAACCAAGTTTTTAAGCTGTTTTCAACTTGAATCAATACCGCAATTAAGTATTGTCCAAGGGGGAGAATGTTTGATGTTTTTTACTTTTCCCATAAAGTTGGACATTTAATTGCATTTTTTGGTTTTTCAAAAAACTTATCGATTAACTTACGTAATTTGATTCAGATAAAGATAATAAATTAGCCCAATAAATAATATAAATCAATAGGTCGGAGTCCTGCTAAAAAATGGATCCCAATTAGTGTAGACCGGAGCTATATCGAGCTTGTGATGGGGAGGTCCAATATGGAAGCTATATATAAAGGATAAGGTCTCCTGCGGTTACTTATGTCATTCGTAAGTATAAGGATTCTCTTACCTGTAAAGAGAGCTTACATTTTGAGAAAACTATAGAAAGACATTGACCATGTCTTAGCGAGCGGTTCCCATGAAGAGGCAGTAGATTCGAGCTCGTTTCGACTTTGAAAAGCTCTTTTGAAGTTTGAAACCGAAATCAGGTGTTTTTCACATTTATTCATTTATTGCCTTTTCACGTTCGATCTGAGATACTCTATGAGAGCTGCCAAGGCCATAACAAAGCTTGGACTTGATTGTGTCGATGACAAAACATTAGAGCGACCTATCATTGGTCAGGTTGTTGAGAGGCTAGGAAAGTTGAATGGCGTAAACGATAAGAGTTTCTCGTTCAGATTTCTAATAAGATTCTTATAGATATATTAACCTTGGTATATAGCTTTTTGTTTTACTATTATTATATCTCCTTTAACTATCTTTTGAAATACTTTTGTACAAGTTTACCGTTAACAAACCTACATACTTGTAAGAAATGATAAAATCATATGGTTTGCCTCTTCAAAGAAAAACTATGCATGGATTAATTGGATACAAAGCATTAAGTTGGATAGTGAACTTAATGCTTCGTACACATTTGACGCTGAGCCATATTTAAGATTTTATGAAAATGTAGTATGAAGGAATTTATGAACTCTTTTTATTTAATAGAAAATAGACTTATGTTGTAATCTTCATCTCTATTTTATTATGTTTAGAATATACTTGATTGAGTTAAAAATGCTCCTTCGTAAGAGTGTGAAAGACAAAAATTGTAATTTAATAGAGATATTCAAAATTCTCAAGTTTGGCTTCAACTTCTTGAGTTGGATTCAAGTTATATATAATTCTATTATGGTTTAATTGAGTTCGTTTTCATTCCTATCCATTACAGATTATTAGTAATTGCTTTTGACTTGTAAATTCTTTTTTTATCTTGCTAAATTGTGTGATTATTGTTTGAGTGGTTCATCATCTTAACTCATATTAATTAAATTATCCTTATATATGATAAATTATTTGTTGATATATAAAAGTAACTAATGCATAATCATAAAAGTTAATAATATGAAGATTTTTTAAAAATTTTCTCTGCTGGTTATTGGTGGCATTTGGGGGTTTTAATTCTTATTATTTGTTGTTCTTTTTATTTCCAGTAGAAAAGTTAGGGTTTTATTAATTTTTATTTTTTAATATATTAAAAATTTTGGGTCCATTATATTTTGTTCCCTCAATATGATTAAAAGGTTTTAAATTTTTAGGCTAGACTTTTTGTTCTTTTTTGTTATTGTAGCGAAATTGTTTCTTGTCTTTGTTTTATCTTTCTATTGCTTGAGAACTATTGGAAGCAATTTATGGCGTGGTATTTCAATTTTAAAAATATTTTTATTTCTTTTATTTTTAATTCATTATAATTCTTATATATGATGAAAATAATTATGATAAAATGATCGATGAATTATTTGTAATAAACTAAAATTTTTATGAATTAATTGATATAATTAATAATTCTAATAAATATTATGAACTTAAATTAAATTATAAATTATAAATATAATTTATTCTCTTATAAATAAAATGTGTAAAGACATAGTTGAACCCATGTTAATAGTATTTTTCAGTAACTGTTTTTCTATTGATTTTTCTGAAAAAGAGCACAGCTTTATTGTAATCTAAGATTAACCATTTTTTGACCACAAATATAACAGAAAAAACGATGCTTCCGATAATAACATAATTCTAAGCACTATGTTTTCTTTGAACTTTCAAAGCACTCTTATACCTTTTTGGAAAGTAAACAGAGAGAATGGAAATGTTGAAGAACAAAAAACGTGTGTTCAGTACATGTGTACTCTAACACAGAACGCTATTAAATGGCAATTGTCCTAGTTTTCTATTAAAAATTGAGTCTATATGTAGATGTGTTGGTCCA
Source organism: Erythroxylum echinodendron (assembly GCA_027575705.1). Taxonomy (NCBI): domain Eukaryota; kingdom Viridiplantae; phylum Streptophyta; class Magnoliopsida; order Malpighiales; family Erythroxylaceae; genus Erythroxylum; species Erythroxylum echinodendron. The sequence goes on from JANZXR010000171.1 coordinate 36,281,137, forward strand.
CATAAAACATTACATTATACATAGGAAGCAACAGAAATGAGAAACCTACTACATGGGCAGTAATATGTAACTAACTATTTAAAGAAACATTTTTTATGGAATAAAAGAGCGCACTTTAGTCTTACACTGTGCAGAAGAATCTAAAAGCCTTGTAAATGCAAGTGCATACAACATAATTGATATTTCACATGTCTTGCCAGAGAAAAGAAGAGACAAATGAGGGAGATATGAGATATAAACAATTCATGTTCTTTATTGTTTTTCCTGGATAAAGCAAAAAAACCCAAACAACGAACCGTACCTGGATACAGTGACAGGAACAAAAAGAGTCGCAGTAGTCTCGAACTTTGGTGAAAGTGGGTTGCTTTTAAGTTTGTCACGAAGTCATTAACAATTCTGTGATCTTCTTTAGATCTCAAAAAAAAAGAAATAATGGCAAGACAAATTTAGGCTACAAAAAAGGCTTCCAATCAATACGAAGAATAACATAAGGGGACAGCCTCTCTGGATCTGAAGTTGGCTGCTTTCCAACAAATTGCACACACTGGACCCAAAGCCGATATAGATAGCTGAGTACACACGTCGTTCATCCAAAATGTTTTAATTCCTCACATCATCCAAAAAAAAAGATTCTCATCATTACCAAACACACGAAAGTCATCTTCACAGCCAAGTTTACGATTACCCAAAAGAAAGTAGTAATTGTACGCAACTGTTTAGTATTTATACATACATACATACATACATACATACTGTTAACTGTTAACTGTTTTTTTCCCCCTAATGTTAATAACTATCAACTGTTAACTACTAAGAAACAACTTCCTGCTTATAGGTACGTATTTCTTTAGTTGTTACTATCCTTTTGCAATAAATAGAACTTTATATACAACTAGGTTAAAAAAAAAACTTTAAAGCTATCCTGTTTATTCTTTCACTAGGCTTTTATTTTCTTTACTTTTCTTTTTCATTTGCCACCTACATAGAAAATGACTAAAAACATAAGATTTACACAGCAAAACAGAGAAACCCGACAGCAATAAGCAACTCTGAAACCACTGCATGTGTCCTGAAAACAACCATAACCGCTGAACTCATTCTTATGTTTAACAAATGAGAGCTCAAAGTCTGTGACGATCCTGGATCCCAACTCACGGAGATTTTCCAAAACTTCATCATTCGCAAATCGTTTTACATGAAAATTTCAATTAAACACAAATGATTAAACTTGTTCAACCTCGTCAGGAGAGGGAAAGCAATGGACTTGAAAAGTTTCAGAACAGTTCCGCCTGGAAAAAGACGTAAACCAGATCGGGGGAGGAAGAGAGTGTTTCAATTAGACAAAATCAAGAGAAACAGATGGGAAAGACAGATTGGATAGATCTTACCCTTGGCGTTCGAGCTTTCTCCCCTCCTTCCACAGCACCATTGACTTCTCAGATGCTAACAAGACCCCAAAGTCTTTGTACCAGCATACGCTATACTCCCTTTATTGGGATAGTATGCCGTATGTAGCCACATAGTATTTTTCCCTTATTTATATCTTCTAAAGAAACCAGCAAGTAGTAAGCTTGGACAAATATTATGTGTGTATATATATATATATATATATAATAAAAGTCATTACCAATAACCAAAAGGGCAATTGCTCTTCTATCATTTATGAACAGAATTAGACTCCCATATACCCATTTCTAACCATCAGGACTACCACCAACCTCACACCATATCATTCTGAAAATGAACCAGTACCTACCTCTGCGCTACATCTTCTCACGTGCCACGCGGTTTAGAGGCTGAAAAACTCATAAGAAATTGAATTAAATTGACTTCTTATCACTTCCGCTACACTCAACAAACACGTAAATTGTCTTCTTATCACTTCCACCACACTAAACAAACGCCTAATCGGTTTATCTTTGTCACAAAAAGCATCTCATTTTATGACATGTGCAGTAGGTACCATATGCAGTGGGTTTTATGGGTACCATATAGTCTCAACTCTCTTATTTAGCTTAGCCGCTATACTATAACAAAACTTGGGATATCTTCCCAATATTCTATTTATATTGGTTTAACTCATTGATCTGTATTCAAATTCAGAAAATGCAGCCTTTCTCGTTTCGGTCGTTGCAAGTCGGACGTCCTGTTGGGGCGGAGGACGGTAAGAAACCTCTACCACCACTACCATAGTGGAACTTGTGAATCTCCGGCGGCTCAGCTGTCACTGCCACCGTTTGTAGTTATTTTAGTTCCAATAACTAAATTTCCCTTGTCACCGGTGATCGGCACCGTTTGGTGTTACCGGAACTACAAACAAGACAAGGGCATCATTAAGATTGAAAATTTTCTTTTTATCATAGCATACACCTGGCATCACCATCACACAACTAGCATAGCTAGCAACTACTTTATTAGTCTCTTTAATTTCTTGCCTACTTTATTAGATTTCCTAATTCTGCCTTCTAAGCTCCAGATAACTTATTTACATGCTATTTGTGGCCTCAAGTTTCCAAAGGAAGTGAGCGTTGCAACAAAAGTCCTGAACTTGATCATTGCATTGCCTAACCATATCATAGCTCCTGTAGAGAGCTGGAGAGTTCGATTAATTATTAGGATGATGAGTAACACTTTGATTGATTTCTTAAGAATTGTCACCCACGCACAAATTTGATTATGCACGAGTAGCTTAAGCCTAAACCCAATTTGCTTATAGTAGGTGCTTAGACAAATAAAATGGTTTTTATCATCTGCTAAAACAGTTCAATTCTTGTTTTGCAGGTTCTTCAACAATAATCCCCTTCACTCCTTCGGAATTGGGTGATTATACGAATTGTTTTGACGCCAACCACTTTCTTGGCTATGGAGGATTTGGTACTGTTTATAGGGGCACCATCCGTGGAAGGGACAAGAGGAATTTTAATGGCCTGCAAGTGGCTGTGAAGGTCTCTCGCAACGCAGAAGATAAAATAAGGAATCAGTGGGAAGTAAGCAAAAGAAGATGATGTTCAATTCTTAAATTGCTTTGCAACATTTCGGTTAAACATTGTTTTGGACTCATTTTTAAAATTAAGTGTTGCTATACGATAAATCCCATGTTCAAACTGTTTGCAGAATTCCCATGAAAAAGGCCTTTTATGTATTCTATTAGAAGCCCTTTTCGTCCCTTCTTTTATTAGAAGTATAATGATAATTGCTCTGTGGGGGTGAACTGACGAACTTGTTCCCTTTAATCCATTCACAATTAGGGGATTTTCCTCATTATTGTAGACAAACAAATGCACCTATCTAATCCATGAATTAAACCCCACTTTGCTTTTTCTTTCTTTCTTTTTTCATCTACCATCGCCTTTCCCTTTGTCTGAATCTGAATCTGAATTATTCTTAATTGTCTCTGTTTCAATTGTACTTCTTGGGCTGCAGGAATAGCCCTTTTTTTTTTGGCTTGATGCCTCAAACAAAGTATTAGACCTGAATCTATAATTTGTAAAGGTTAATAACATTTTTTCTTCTTCCTTGTGTTTTCAGGCTGAAATCAAATACCTGAGTGCAATTAGACATCCCAATATCATTATGCTGATTGGCCATTGCGAAACTGTAGACAAGTTTTACCTTGTCTACCCATTGATGCAAAATGGAAGTGTCATGAGTAAATTACAAGGTAATGACTAAATATAATAATGCAAACACCTATTTTTCACTGCTTATCATTTAGATTGAACATCTAAACATGATTAGATTTGAAGTATAATGGCCTTTTCCCTCCTTCTCTTTCTATTTTTTCGTGAACAGTAAATAGTTATTGGAGTAGATACTTCTATTCTTACATTTGAGCAACAAATAACTATATGTTCTTATGATTGGTGGATTGAAAGATAGCCTTGATGATTACCAGTTGTAAGCTTGATCTAAGTTCAATATTTTTCTCTGGGTTCGAACTGTTCCTGCACTTGTCAGCTTTTTCAACGATCAATAATGTTAAGTAGGGTTTAGTTTTCTCTGAGATTTCATGCGCCGCAATCTGAAACTCTGGTCCCTTATTTGACCAGAAAAATTTAAATGACTATATATATATATATATATATATATATAGAATCAAGTTGGCTTCGTTGTATAGAAGCTTAATTAAAATATTTGATTTAGTTGCAGTCTATTATGCTTCATTCATTAGCCTACAGTAATAACTACTTCTGTGCCAATTTCCGAATAGATCTTGATTGGCGCACCACACTTAAGGTTATCACAGGGGCAGCTTGTGCAGTGGAGGAGCTACATGGTCACTCCCCACCACTTATCTACCGTGATCTAAAGCCTGAAAATATTCTGTTGGATAAGGTCAAGCACAAGCTAACCAAGAGATCTTACCTTAGGAATTTAACATGTACAATGCATAGATCAGTTGTTTTAATAAGAATTGATCACCAAGGTTATTATCTTTATTCACACTTTTGCTGATTCTACCTGATATTGAACCAGGGTTTTACCCCTAAACTGGCTGATTTTGGGACTGTTGCGACAGAGGGAGAATATTTGAAACTTGGCACTGCTGGGTATACTGATCCAGTAATTATGACCAATGGTAAGTATGAAGCTAAACCATTAATTAGTGAACAATTCGCAATGGCAAGTTTCAAGTCAAACCATTCCAGATTCCTTTATAATGACTGTATCAATTAATTAACATTTTCTCAACTCACAGGAGGTGTTGGAACCAAACAAAATGATATCTACAGCTTGGGAGTGGTAATACTGCAAATGATTATGAAGGAGAAGCAGGTAAGATTGGCAGGAAGTAGTATGCCTGTGCACATTAGTAACTGGGCAACGAACAGCTACAACATCAAAGGAGATGCAGTACATGAGAAACTAAAAAGAAAAGGATGCTCTGTGAATGCCGCCAAGGCCATAACAAAGCTTGGACTTGACTGTGTCAGCGACAACATATTGGAACGACCCACCATCGGTCAAGTTCTTCAGAGGCTTGCCAAGTTAGATGGCTGTTAAAAGATAAGAACAAATCACTGTAATTAGGGCGTGATTAGTGTCCCGTATATTTACCAAAAATAACTCAATGT
>JANZXR010000171.1:36351378-36371893 GCA_027575705.1 Erythroxylum echinodendron
AGATTAATGTGCTTTGTTTGTGAAAATGTCCATAAGTGTAGGTTTTGTGGATACTGTGCTTTGAGGCAAATTATGGAATGATATGGTTTGAATTGGATCAAGTATCCTTATCGAAAGTTATAGAGTAATTTCATAGCTTTTCAATTATGTATAATATGCCATTTTTTGATGTGGGAATTGAAAGATATGAATTTGTGAAGTTTGGATGTGGTTTAGGGTGAATTTATGAGGCAGAAACTTTGATTGATATTTTGACCCTGTTAGAGGTTGAATTTACTTTTACGTTCTTTATGAAAGTTGTAGATTATGTTTTTATCTTTCCATTTATATAAAGCATGGAATTTTCGAACAATGGAATAGGAAGTTATGATTTTTAGAAGTTGTGTTACTGTTTAGGATGAGATTTACATGACAGATACTTTGAAGTGAATTTGGTTATTGAGTTGGAAGTTGTCTAAGAAGCCTTCATGAGAATTTTAGGTCTTTCTATTATCTTTCTGTTGATGTCAAATTTGTCAAATTTGGACTCCTGAGTGAAAAGTTATGAATTTTGGAAGAAGAGAGGAAAACAAGTGGAAAAAAAATTTGGCAGTCGGAGTAGGCAAGGAAGCTGGCCCTCGCGAGGGCGAGCGAGCTACGCACTCCTCGCAATCGCGAGCATGGGTGTCCAGTGCATCCCACTGCCACGAGACCCTCGTGAGTGCGAGCGGCCATTTTTGATTTTTCCCCATCCGACTCTTTTTCCATTCTTTTGCTTCTAACTTTTGTATCCGACCTCCAATTGACCTGATTTTTGAAGCATTGGATTTCTAAAACATTCTTTTACCTCTCCATATGAATTTTTGGATTTTTTAGATTAAATTGAAAATGAGGGATTGAATCAAAGTGAGTGGATCGATTAAAAGAGTATGAATTGATTATTTTCGTGACATAGTTCAGTGTTTTGGCAATATTTGGACTTATAGAAATCCAAATTGAGTAATTTTGGTGTCTATGGATTCCTAACACTTAGGGGAACATTTCTAGTGAAATTTATGTAATGATACGAACATGCATTGTACACATTTAAATTCCTGCATGTGCATTATTATACATTACTGATTTGCACAATTTGTGATATATGTGTATTTTATTTGTTATAGAGACGCATTTGGAACGTCAACCCACGGACTTTGCTGAGACTTTCAGGCACTAGCTTCAGAAACTATTGATGAGTAACCTAGACAGTTTCAGTCTATTATTATTTGCTTATGCTTATGAATATATATTGAATAATGGTGGTTTGTGATTTGATTGTGGATTCCAGACAGAAGGTCCGATGACTGTGTACTAGGGAGTTGTGTTATTGAAGTGCTACTTGTATGTGAATATAAGACCTACATGCTTACGATGCGATTGATTGTAACATGTTCTTACGTGCATAATAATATGATTGATTGTGGCATATGCATTTCATTCATGAATGCATATTCAGATAATGACAGTTGTTACCGGAACAGCCACAGATTAGAGCTTAAAGCTCAACGAGTGAATTTGAGCCTTGAGCTCAACAGTGATTTAGAGCCTCAAGCTCAATGCTTAATGAGCCCTATAAGGGACAGTTCAGGCTCTCGATCACAACACCGTAATAATTGAAAAAGTGTCACATAAGCATTTCATATGCATCTTGTTGAATGTGTTTAATTGAGTGACTTATGCTTAAGTAAAAGTGTGTTACTTGTTAAATGTGAAATTGTGATATAATTTGTGACATGAATTGAAGTTTTGCATGAATTGAGTGAACCATCGATGATGGTTACCTCATTGAGTTCACAAAACTCACCAAAATTACAACGTTATTTTTCAGGACCGAGAGTAGACTCCTAGCTTCAGAGAGACTTTTCCAGCCGTGTAGATTGTCACTGGCAAGAGAAGTCATGGCTCAAAGGTCAGTCAGCTGGGACTTTTGGATGAATTAGATAGATTTGCTACTTTTTCCTCTTTCCTATAGCATTTTGTACTAGGGTATTGGATTGATGTACAGACAGTAAAAGATGATAAATGTGTAAACTTTTGATTTTGATGGAATGAAATGAGAAAGAAGTTGATTTTAAAAATATTGTGGTTTTCTATTAATGCTTTTGTAACATCCCGTTACCATATAATGGGTTGGACCATAGAAACGGGTACACGTAAGATCAATCGAGAAATTAGGAAAACACATCTCATGCTCATGCATTTGTGAGCAGTGATTTTTGCACATGAAAATATCTGTACATGCATTCATGACATTTACCGGTATAATTGTGAATAAATGGGAATTTTGAAAAATAGGCTTTGTGTGTGTCAAAATTAGATTGGAGAGGATCGTTCAGGTTCTCTAATTTTTAGAGAATTATAGAAATTTTTCGAGAATTTTTATCATCAGACTGTAGTCCGGCACTTATCACTTATATAATGTGCATTAAAAACACATCATCAGTCACAAAATGAACATATAGTTCACCCAATTCACATTCAAGTAGCACTTCAATATCCACAATCAGTAACACAACATGGGACCTCCTGTCCGGAACCCAATCCAATGTATCACATTCATATTACCACACTCATATAATTATTTCAGAAATCAATGAATATAAAAATTTCAAACAAACAAACAATGAAATGAGACCATCTAGGTCTACTCACAGTACGCTCCAGATTAGCATTCACTTTCTTTTTCTCCACAAAATTGTGTATCATTAGTAGTTGAATATTACAGTTTGTAATAATTTTGAGAAACTGGAAATGATTGTATTGTTGTATTCTGAAATGGGCCCAAGTGGCGAATAAAAGTTCTGTTGATTTCACTGTTTGTGTCAAATGATTATAAAACAAAGTGGAACGTTTTGGTTACTGATTTTCTGTTCAATTTATGTTTGCGGTTTTTAAGAAAAAAAGAAGTGATGTGGCACACCACCCTCGCAGGGCACGGTGGCACACCACCCTCGCATGGCACACCACCCTCGCAGGGCACGGATTCGGATATCACTGTTGATATTGGGTTCGGGTCCAGTGGGAGTGGGGTGTGACAGCTTTATTGGTAAAATTGATATGATGCCATGTGAAATGAATGTAGTGATCACACGTAGCTCACCCTTATCATAGGATATGTACCGGAATGACTTGCAGACGTCCCGGTGCGTACCCAATGGTAAGGGGGTGCTACGTTTATCATACCCTTCAGCATATCCAATGTCCCATCAACATTTCAGGCTTTGATGAACATAGTGTTTAAGTCATTCTTGTATGAATTTGTGTTGGTTTTCTTTGATGCTATCTTAATATATACCTCTTCTTGGGATACTCACCTTCAACATTTGGAATCCGTTTTTATGACCTTGTAAGCTCATTCTCTGTTTGTTAAATTGTCCAAATGTGACTTTGGGTGTGCTAAATTAGTTACCTTGGGCACAAGGTTTTTGCTAAAGGAGTTAGCTTCAAGCCGAACAAGATATTTGCCATTCAACAATGGCCTTTTCCTGATTCTTTAAAGAGCTTCCGCGGCTTTCTCGATTTATCCAACTACTATAGAAAATTTGCAGCCAATTATGTTTCCATTTTTTCCCCTTTAACCTAACTTCTTCATAAGAATGCATTTGTCTGGACCCTGGAAGCTTGAGTTGCTTCCAAGGCCCTCAAGTCAGCATTAGCACACACTCTGGTACTAGCTTGACCAGATTTTGAAGAACCCTTTACGATGCAAACTGATGCTTTTGGTTTTGACATTGGTGTGATCCTTCAACAATGGGGCCACCCAATTGCCTACTTTGGTAAACAATTACCAAGCAGCCTCCATCTATGCCCATGAGATGTATGCTATCACAGAGGCAGTCAAGGAGTGGCGTTATAATAAATAACCTGGCGTTATTTATTTGTGTCTTGTTTTAACAAAAACAAGACACAAATAAATATATTTCATCATAGAAGCAAAGATCAGGTTGAAAAAGAGTTAAGAAATTATCACTGACTTCTTTAATCCTTGCTTCAAATCTTCCTGCTTAATGCTAAGATGAAAAAAACCATCAAAAACTAAGTTAAATATCCTAGAGAAAATCTAAAAAAATCTAAGACAGAGGTCCCTTTCTTTCCCAGGTTGTGTAAGGTTGCTTATAAATCTAATATAAGTCTTCTGGAAGTTGCTTAGATTAATTCTAATAAAAGTATTTATAGATAGGATTACAAAAATAAAGTTCTTGATGAGAACTTGAAATCATTTAACACTTTTTAATTTATTTTCCGAATAATTAAGTTCGTAATATATAAAGAATATACACACTTAATATACTGCTCATAAATCAATTATTTGGACTGAATGATGGAAACTCGAGATTTCTCCAAAAATAACACTTAACATCCATCGCACTAAAACTCTAACATTTCTATACTATTAATTCTATAGCTCAAGGTTGTCACGTATTCATTCATTTTAAATTTTAAGGTTAATTGTAAAAAACTTAAATTTTATTCAGATTTATAATACTAGGATAAAATTTAAATGTGATTCTAAAATGCTCTAATTTTTAATTTTTATTAAAAATAATTTAAATTTAAGCTCTTTGTTAATGTGGATGACGTGACAGGTCGCCTTTAGATTATTATTTCTATCACATTGATGCTATATATTATATTTGTGTCATGTACAAGTTTTATGATTTAATAAATTAAAAAAACTCTAAAATAATTGCACAATCTTTCGGATGTTTTTATTTCATAATCGTTTTAGGGTGTTAGATATTTTCAATTTATTAAATAATAAAATTCATACAATACATAAATAAATGTGGCAACATTACCAATGTGATGTGACATGTCATGTTATCCTCATTAATATAAAAATTAAAATCCTATTATTTTTGTTAAAAATTAAGAGTCACTATTTAAAATTCGAACTAGTATTATAAAATTGACTAAAATTTGAGATTTTTTTATAATTAATCCTAAATTTAAAAGTGTTATTATACACTAAGTCAACTGAGTAAAAAACCTTTTATTCTTCGGCTCCCTCAGTTATTAAGCACCCCCGATCAGCTTTTCCATTCAGAATGATGAAAAAATTGAAACGAATATGAATAGTGCTATTTGCTACTTGGTTGAAAATTTTACAAAAGTTAACCTCCAACACCAATCTTAATGAACTTATTCCCTCCCAAAACAACGAACAAGAAATCAGACATGCACGATAGCAAGACCTCGACAAAAGAAATTTGCTTTCGTGGATAACTTTGTTGTTGCACTATAACAAGGTACAACATCTTTTGTTTTTTAATTTTCTTTTGGTTATGCTCTAGTCAACATAAACGAAATACGTATATAAAGTTCTCCACTTTAAAGGGTTCGTTAATATATGCTACCCTTTTTTTGTATTTTTTTAGGAAGAGGTGGTTTCCTGTAACTTTAGCTTTTACTGATTACTTCAAGACCTTCCTACTCTTTGTCGTCATGTTATGATAAAAAGGAAAATGATCCCAAGCTCCGGCTTAAAATTCACAAGCTTTGGCATCCTGATAATACGGATTGTGCCAATATACACCAAAACAAGAGTACAAAAGAGTCCGGTCATCGAAAAGTGTACAATGTTTCTCAATTTGTTCGATAGAGTTAATATCCAACAAAGTGTAAAGAAATGAATACAAAAAGTTTCTCTCTACAACTAATTAACAACCTTGATAGTGGCGTCTTTAATAATCATTTCCAGCAATATTAAAAAATTCATATTTTTCTTACCAGTTGCCGCAATATTTATATAATATGACCTCTGAATTATATAATGCAAATATGACATCAATGAAAGCTAGTAACTTATTTGGATTGTTTTATACCAATCTATTATATAAGCTGGTAAGCCTCTTGCTCCATTAAATTCAGTACGACAACTTTGTATCTGATTCATTCCATTTTACAGTGCAAAACCATGGATACTTATTTGAAGTTTATTGACATAGCAAAAAAGTGGCAGAAGATAGCAGCAACAAACAAGAAACGAGCATTTTTTCTTAGGATTAGTGTCGACAGAAGTCTATCTTTCCGCAGAATATCATCGCTTACCGATAAAGGTCATTTTGTTGTCTACAGTATCGATGAAAAGCGATTCGCTATTCCATTAGCCTATCTAAACACTACCGTCTTCAGAGAGCTGTTCAAAATGTCGGAAGAAGTTTTCGGATTGCCAAGTGAAGGTCCCATCAAATTACCATGCCAAGTAGTGATGGTGGAATATGTAGTATCACTCATTCAAAGAGGTTTAGATAAAGATGTAGAGAATTATTTGCTTATTTCTATGAAACACTGCTGTTCTTCCGGCAATTTCTATCAAGATCATGTAAACCATAGATTAATTGTTTCTGGCTTTTGAAGCCATCGTTTAATTTGAGATTACTTATAAATATTATAACCAAGACAGTTATTTCATATCCTTTCATCTATTCAGAAAGGTCACACAATATCCTTCTGTGTAAAGAAAGAGCAATAGGCTGGCAAAAAACTGCGTACTTCCAGCAGTGATTTTGGCAAAAGCCCTGAAAACTAAAACCAACAGATCTTTCAATGCCCCATGCTTAAACTAATTGCAGCGCAGAAACCTGGGAAAATTCAATGTATATAATCAGTGTCAAGCTAAGCTAAATGTAAATGACGAAACCTCTTAATGGTGTTCTGCATATTTAGTTATGCGAGACTCTATTATTTCATTTAAGTTCAGCAACTTAGTGAACTGATGAATTTTTGGTTGCGAAACTCAGGTTAATCTCTACCAATAATAACAAATTCACCTTGAGCACTAAGTGAATAGAGTATGAACGATTGTACTGAAAAAACATACGAGGTAAATTCCCAGGAAAGACTGGAGGGGGTCACAACAGTTCCACCTAAAACCCAACCTCCTAAATATAACATTGCTGGACATATAATTTAATAGCACAATAATTCATTACAACTATATTCGATAATAACTATTAAATAGACAAAACAGGAATATCATAATTTAACGAGGTTAAGCCAATTATGTCTACTTTTTCAGACACTACTAAATTGATATTTCACTATTTTTAAGAAATAATTCAAGGGAAATACTATAAAAAGAGAGAAGAAATTTTTGTCTTATGGAAAGACAATTTTGGGATGTTTAAGATAGATGAAGGAGTCTTCTTTTTATAACTTAAGAAGAGTCCATCTTTATAATTCTTCAATATGGGAATATGTTATAATGTTAACAATTCTCCACCTTGACATATTTCGCATCTTCAAATCTCTTACAAAACTTATCTTTAGTAGTTTCTTCGAATGCGCTTCAAAGTCCCCATCTTTAATTTTTTGCAATATTAATCAAGTGCAAATAATGTTGGAACTTGACCGCAGTCACTACTTTGTCAACATATCAGCAGGATTTTTAGTGGTCTTAATCTTTTGGATTACGACTCCAACTTTTTTGCTAACCTCTCTTTCAAATATTGCTTTTAAGTCAAACACAGTCTCCCCAACTTTCTGTCTCTACTTATCACCACGCTGAGAATTTTCTTGGCTTCATCCATGTCCTTTATTTCAAACTCCTGACTTGATTGAATCTTCAATCTCTTAATCTCTCTTTGATTCTTTGAAGCTATCAACATATCATCAATATACAGGAGAAGATAGATGTAGGATTCATCTTGTGGCTTGCGAAAATACACACAATGATCATATTTTCTTCTCGTGTACTTTTGCCCCACCATAAACTTGTCAAATCACTTGTACTATTGCCTCAGAGATTGCTTCAATCCATAAAACGATTTTTCAATCTTGCATACCATATTCTCTTTTCCAGCAATTTTAAAACCTTTAGGCTGATTTATATAGATTTCCTTCTCTAAGTCTCCATATAAAAATGTAGTTTTTACATCTAATTGAACTAGATCTATATCAAACTGTGCTACTAAAGCCAACAAAATTCAAATGGAGGAATGTTTTACAACTGGAGAGAAAATTTCATCATTATCGATTCCCTTCGTCTGAGCATAGCCCTGGGCTACCAACCTTACTTTGTAGAGAACATTATCCTTATCAGGAAATTCATCTTTCTTTGCATATACCAATTTATATCCAATTGCCTTATTTGCCTTTGGGAAACTAACTAGCTTCCACGTCTGATTCTTATGAAGGGAATGTATTTCTTCATTCATGGCTATCCTCCACTTATCTTCTTATAAACTTTAGACTGCTTTCTTATAAGTAGTAGGAATGTCATGAATGCCAATTGGAGATGCATAAGCCAACATATTAACATAACGAGTAGGTACTTGAATGTTCCTTTCTGGCTTTCTCAATGCAATTGGTAATTGTTGTTGTGGGGGTTCTTGAGTTGGAACCACTTCTTCATTTGGCTTCTCTTTTACCATAGGAGTTTCTACATCTACTTCATCATTTGTTAGGATAATAATTCTTCTTTCAAACTCCACCTATTTTAGAGTACCATTTGTCTGCTTAACATTTTCAGTTGTCACCTTTCTTAACGTGAAAGATTCGTCAAAGGTATCATCCCTACTTAAAATTATTTTCTTTGACTCTAGGTACCAAAGATGATATCCTTCCACACCAGAAGTGATCCAATGAAAATTACTTTCTTTGCACGTGGATTTAACTTTGACTCCTTAACACGATAGTATATAGTGAAACTAAGCACATGCAAGGAATCATAATCTGTAGCAAGTTTTTCAAACCATTTTTCTAAAGATGTTTTACCACCAATAGCGGTTGATGGAAAGTAATTGATCAGATGACAAGCATAAGTAATAGCCCTAACCCAAAATTCTCTGCCTAACCTAGCATTAGATAGCATAAATTGAACTTTCTCCAGTATTGTCTGATTCATACATTTGGCCACATTGTTGTGGTGTATTCCTAATTGTGAAATGTCTAACAATACATTTATCTCCGCAGACTTTTAAACATGGATCACTCCTGTACCCCCCACCATTATCTGTACGAAGACACTTGATTCTTCTGCTTGTTTGAGTTTCCACTATTTTTATCTATTTGAGGAAAACTCCCAACACTTCATCCTTAGTCTTCATAGTAAACACCCATCCTCTTCAGAGAAAAACATCAAAAAAGATCACATAATAGTGTTTTCCTCCCAAATAAGCTATTTTGGAAGGTCCCCATACCTTAAAGTAAACATAATCCAAAATATCCTTTGTATCATAGATTGTAGTGCTAAGTTTCACTCTTATCTGCTTTCCTTTGACACAATGTTCACAGAAGTCTAGTTTGAAGGCCCAAACTCCTTTCAATAATTATTGATTTACTAATATCTTCAAGGATTTTTTACCTGTATGTCCCAAGCGCATATATCACAACCTGGCTGCTTGTAGCTCTTGATCATCATTAGAAGCTACTATTGTTGTTCCAATAACTGCCTTACCTTGGTAATAATATAGGTTATTGTTTCTTCGAATTCCTTTCATTACCACAAGAGCATCAGATATGACTTTCATTACTCTATTTGCTGTATTTATAATGTAGCCTTTTGATTCTAGGACTCCCATAGAAATAAGATTCTTTTTCAAACTTGGCACATATATGACATCTGCCAGAGTCCTGGTTGTTCTATTGTGATTCCTTAAGCAAATTGTCCTATTTGTTATGCAGGGATTATCATTTGCTATGTAAACAACTCCACCTTGTAGCTCTCTAAAATTAGAGAACTAATCTTAATTGGGACACATGTGATGATTATAGCCTGAACCAATCAGCCATCGACTAGAAGGGCTTATTGAGGATGTAACAACAAATGAAAGATTTGAGTTTGTATCTTCACACACAGCGATATTCAAATTTGCAACAACCTTTCCCTTATTAGGTTTGTTTTTATTCTTCGGCTTTAGACAATCCTTTTCCTAGTGTCCTTTTTCCTGACAAAAGGCACATTCACTTTTGCTCAATTTAAGCCTTGACTTCAATCTCCCTTTCTTTCCTTTAATCTGGCTCTACGAATAACCTCTGACTACCAAAGCTTTTGCTGCTCCACTTATATACTCTTCATTTGTCTCCATTCTTAATTAATGACTACACAAAACAGCTCTAACTTTATTAAGAGACACATCAACCTTCCCATAAAGTAAAGTAGTTTCAAGAAACTCAAACTCCTCAAGAAGAGATCCCAATAACATCAAAGCTAGATCTTCATCTTCAAATGTCACATCCAAATTCATTAAATCAGTAACTAACTAATTAAAAATGGTGATGTGATCATTTATAGTGGTACCCAGAATATAAGAGAAACGAAACAGTCTCTTCTTTATATGGAGCTTATTCTGACTGCTTTTCTTCAAGAATTTCTCTTCCAATCCATTCCAAAATTTATATGCAGAAGTTTCATTCAAGAAATCATACTTTTGCTCTTTGGAAAGACACGATCGAATTGTACCACATACCAAACGATTTATATTCTTCCAATTTTTCTCCTCAACATCATTTGGTTTCTTTTCTTCAATAGCAATGTCAAGACCTTACTGAAAAAGAGTGTCTTGAACCTTACTTTGCCACATAACGAAATGACCTATACCATCAAATATCTCCACATCAAAACTTGCATTTGTCAGTTCTTCCTAGAATAAATGAGGTAGAAGTTGTCGACGTGATTGGTGCAGTCGTATATTTGATTTTTGTCATCTCTGCTACAATTTCTATTTAATATCTGTCAATGCGGAATGCCAATCACTCAAGGAAAAATCTTTTATGATGTGGAAGATTAGATTACGCTGCAAACACAGAACATACTAAGAAAAAACCTTGGCTCTGATACCAATTGTTATAAAAATCAGGTTAATTTCCACCGATAATAACAAATTCACCTTAAGCACTATTGCTTAGGTAAATATAGTGTGAACGCTTGTACTGAAAAACTCACCAGTTAAATTCTCAGGAAAGACTGAAAGGGTCACAAACGATCTTACGTAAGACTCAACCTCGTTGACAAAATTTTCCTAAACATGTAATTTAATAGCACAATAATTCAAAACAACTATACCTAACAATAGTTATTAACTACACAAATAAAGAATACCAAAATTTAACAAGGTTCAACCAATTATGTCTATTTTCTTGGACACTACTAAATTAATAGTTCACTATTTTTAGAAAATAATATAAGTAAAATACTAAAAAAGGAGAGAAGAAAATTTTTTCTTATGGAAAGATAATTTTGAGATGTTTAAGATAGGATTTTTCAATATGAGAATATGTCGTAAAGTTAACATTTTCTTCACAAAAAGATGCTTGCTTGTTAGTTGACATCTAGGTTGAAGTTTTCCGTCCTAGACATTCAACACTTACAGATAAATCAGTACAGCCCAATCAATAAGCAAAATAGATAAATAACTAAAAAATCTTGGCCAAATGATATCCTTCCTTTCATGTACCTTCGCTGCTACAGATTCAGTTCTTTCATAGTTTCAAATTGAAGCATGCCAAAAGCTAAGGTGTCATGATCACAACAAACAAATCAGTCTTATTATGTTTTTTACTAATCATTTTAACTTATTTGGGTTAACAAGGCACTCAAGTATAGTTCACCAAGGTGGGTATGGCAAGAAAGGACCATGGCTATGATTAGACAGGTTCTTCCCAGTTGTTTCTCCTCTTCGTCCTCAACCATGGCCAAGTCCAACAACTTCGTTGTTATGGCAAAGAATTGGCGGAGGCTAGCTACTGTCAAGAGCCAAAAGCCTTTACGCACATTAGAAATGGAAGCAAGGAACAAGGTCGTAAATCATCAATTGCTAGCACAGAAGGTCATTTCACAGTGTACAGCTGAGAAAAGACGCTTCATGCTGCCTTTATTGACAATGAGATTATAAGAAAGCTTTTACGAATGTCCGAGGAGAATTTTGGCCTCCAAAGTGACCGACCAATCAAATTGCCCTTGATTCATCTTTTGTCGAATATCTACTCAGGTCGAATCAACGAGGAGCCTCCAAAGATTTAAAGAAATTATTACTCTCTTCAATTGCTTCCAAGTCTTTGATCAACTGCTACTCATCACTATTTGTATTTTCCCTCAACCATAACAGACTAGAGGATGTGTTAAAGTAGAGAGTCGGAGGAGTTGGATAATGTTCACATTTCCCTTGACTGAATCCTGCCTTCATCACGGAATTGAAGGATGTTAATATAATGATCAATGTCTGGAATGCAAAAGCTGTAGCTATTACTCAAGGGATAAGAGGTAACTTATTATTTATTTATATCGGTATGCATTTCAATTACTTGCTTACAAATATTAATTTTTCTTAAGTAAATATTTTGTCATCATGTTGACTCTACTTATCTACTTTCTAATTAACAAGTGCATAGAGTCTATCATAGATGGTAAAAATTAAAATTGGAGATATTCTAGAGTACTGATCCCAAAGAGAACTAGTGCCAAATCTAATAAAATAAATAAAACAAGAGACCTGATTAGGGAGGATTAAACTAATAAACGACAAACTAAAACAAAACTATTGAAAAGAAATCAATAATCAAAGTGTTAGGGGTTTGGGCTTCAGTTATATGGCTATCTAGTTATGATAAACAGTTGATTATTTAAGTTAAAATAACAACAAATTTAATGTATCTATATCCTCAATCGCAACTCACATCAAAATTAAGGAGAATAAGTTCAACTAATAAAATCATCAAAACATGTATAAATAATTGAATGAATCCTTACAATCTACATTCCTAATTTAACTTAACATCCATCGCACTAAAACTCTAATATTTCTATACTATTAATTCTATAGGTCAAAGTTGTCACGTTTTCATTCATTTTAAATTTTAAGGTTAATTGTAAAAAAACTTAAATTTTATTCAGATTTATAATACTAGGATAAATTTTAAATGCGATTCTAAAATGCTCTAATTTTTAATTTTTATTAAAAATAATTTAAATTTAAGCTCTATGTTAATGTTGATGACTTGACAGGTCACCTTTAGATTATTATTTCTATCACATTGATGCTATATATTATATTTGTGTCATGTACAAGTTTTATGATTTGATAAATTAAAAAAACTCTAAAATAATTTCACAATCTTTCGTATCTTTTTATTTCATAATTGTTTTAGGGTGTTAGATATTTTCAATTTATTAAATAATAAAATTCATACAAAACATAAATAAATGTGGCAAAATTACCAATGTGACGTGACTTGTCATGTTATACACATTAATATAAAAATTAAAATCCTATTATTTTTGGTAAAAATTAAGAGTCACTTTTTAAAGTTCGAACTAGTATTATAAAATTGACTAAAATTTGAGATTTTTTTATAATTAATCCTAAATTTAAAAGTGTTATTATACACTAAGTCAACTGAGTAAAAAACCTTTTATTCTTCGGCTCCCTCAGTTATTAAGCACCCCCGATCAGCTTTTCCATTCAGAATGATGAAAAAATTGAAACGAATATGAATAGTGTTATTTGCTACTTGGTTGAAAATTTTACAAAAGTTAACCTCCAACACCAATCTTAACGACCTTATTCCCTCCCAAAACAACGAACAAGAAATCAGACATGCACGATAGCAAGACCTTGACAAAAGAAATTTGCTTTCGTGGATAACTTTGTTGTTGCACTATAACAAGGCACAAAACTATAAAGGAAATCCGTATATAAAGTTCTCCACTTCAAAGGGTTCGTTAATATATGTAATCCTTTTTTTTGTAATTTTTTAGGAAGAGGTTGTTTCCTGTAACTTTAGCTTTTACTAATTACTTCAAGACATTCCTACTCTTTGTCGTCATGTTTTGATAAAATGGAAAATGATCCCAAGCTCCGGGTTAAAATTCACTAGCTTTGGCATCCTGATAGTACGGATTGTGCCAATATACACCAAAATTGGCCGAATCAAAAGTACAAAAGAGTCCTGAAAGAGTCCGGTCATCGAAAAGTGTACAATGTTTCTTAATTTGTTCGATAGATTTAATATCCAACAAAGTGTAAAGAAATGAATACAAAAAGTTTCTCTCTACAACTAATTAACAACCTTGATAGTGGCGTCTTTAATAATCATTTCCAACAATATTAAAAAATTCAGATTTTTCTTGCCAGTTGCCGCAATATATAATATGACCTCTGAATTATATAATGCAAATATGACATCAATGAAAGCTAGTAACTTATTTGGACTGTTTTATACTAATCGATTATATACGTTGGTAAGCCTCTTGCTCCACTAAATTTAGTACGACAACTTTGTATCTGATTCATTCCGTTTTACAGTGCAAAAACATGGATACTTATTTGAAGTTTATTAACATAGCAAAAAAGTGGAAGAAGATAGCAGCAGCAAACAGGAAACGAGCATTTTTTCTCAGGATTAGTGTCTACAGAAGTCTATCTTTCCACAGAATATCATCGCTTACCGATAAAGGTCATTTTGTTGTCTACAGTATCGATAAAAAGCGATTCGCTATTCCATTAGCCTATCTAAACACTACCGTCTTCAGAGAGCTGATCAAAATGTCGGAAGAAGTTTTCAGATTGCCAAGTGAAGGTTCCATCAAATTACCATGCCAAGCAGTGATGGTGGAATATGTAGTATCACTCATTCAAAGAGGTTTAGATAAAGATGTAGAGAATTATTTGCTTATTTCTATGAAACACTGCTGTTCTTCTGGCAGTTTTTATCAAGATCATATAAACCATAGATTAATTGTTTCTGGCTGTTGAAGCCATTGTTTAATTTGAGATTACTTTTGAATAGTATAATCAAGACAGTTGTTTCATATCCTTTCATCCATTCAGAAAGGTCACACAATATGCTTCTATGTAAAGAAAGAGCAGTAGGCCAGCAAAAAACTGCATACTTCTACCGGTGATTTTTGCAAAAGCCCTGAAAATTAAAACCAACATATCTTTCAATGCCCCATGCTTAAACTAATTGCAGTGCAGAAACCTGGGAAAATTCAATGTATATAATCAGTGTCAAGCTAAGCTAAATGTAAATGACGAAACCTCTCAATGGTGTTCTGCATATTTAGTTATGCGAGACCCTATTATTTCATTTAAGTTCAGTAACTTAGTGAAATCGATGAATTTTCTGTTGCGAAACTCAAGTTAATCTCCACCAATAATAACAATTTCACCTTGAGCACTAGGTGAATAGAGTGTGAATGATTGTACTAAAAAAAAACATACGAGGTAAATACTTAAGAAAGACTGGAGGGGTCACAACAGTTCCACCTAAAACCCAACCTCCTAAACATAACTTTCCTAGACATATAATTTAATAGCACAATAATTCACTACAACTATAATCGACAATAACTATTAAATAGACAAAAAAAGGAACATCATAATTTAACGAGGTTAAGCCAATTATGCCTACTTTTCGGGACACTACTAAATTGATATTTCACTATTTCTAAGAAATAATACAATTGAAATACTACAAAAGGATAGAAGAAATTTTTGTCTTATGGAAAGACAATTTTGGGATGTTAAAGATAGGTGAAGGAGTCTTCTTTTAATAAATTAAGAAGACTCCTCCATCTTTATAATTCTTCAATATGGGAATATGTTATAATGTTAACAATTCTCCACCTTGACATATTTCACATCTTCAAATCTCTTACAAAAATTATCTTTAGTAGTTTCCTTAAATGCGCTTCAAAGTGCCCATCTTCAATTTTTAGCAATATTAATGAAGTGCAAACAATGTTAGAACTTGACTGCAGTCACTAATTTGTCAACATATTAGCAGGATTTTCAATAGTCTTAATATTTTGGATTACGACTCAACCTTTTTCGCTAACCTCTCTTTCAAATATTACTTTTGAGTCAAACACAGTTTCCCCAACTTTCTGTCTCTGCTTGTCACCATGATGAGAATTTTTTTAGCTTCACCCAGGTCCTTTATTTCAAACTCTTGACTTAATTGAATCTTCAATCTCTCAATCTCTCTTTAATTCTTTGAAACTATCAGCATATCATCAACATACAAGAGAAGATAAATGTAGGATCAATCTTGTAGCTTGTGAAAATACACACAGTGATCGTATCTGCTTCTCGTATACTTTTTCCCCATCATAAACTTGTCAAATCGCTTGTATTATTGCCTTAGAGATTACTTCAATCCATACAACGATTTTTCAAGCTTGCACACCATATTCTCTTTTCCAGCAACTTTAAAACATTTGGGCTGAGTCATATAAATTTCCTTGTCTAAGTCTCCATATAAAAATGTAGTTTTTACATCTAATTAAACTAGTTTTATATCAAACTATGCTACCAAAGCCAACAAAATTCGAATGGAGGAATGTTTTACAACTGGAGAGAAAACGTCATCATTATCAATTCCTTCCATCTGAGCATAGCCATGGGCTACCAACCTTGCTTTGTAGAGAACATTATTCTTATCAAGAAATCCATCTTTCTTTGCATATACCCATTTACATCCAATTTCCTTATTTCCCTTTGGGAAACTAACTAGCTTCCACGTCTGACTCTTATGAAGGGAACGTATTTCTCCATTCATGGCTATCCTCTACTTATCTTCTTATGAACTTTGGACTGCTTTCTTATAAGTAGTAGGAATGTCATCAATGCCAATTGGAGATGCATAAGCTAACATATTAATATAACGAGTAAGTACTTGAATGTTCCTTTCTAGCTTTCTTAATGCAATTCATAATTGTTGCTGTGGGGGTTCTTGAGTTGGAATCACTTCTTCATGTGGCTTCTCTTTTACCACAGGAGTTTCTACATCTACTTCATCATTTGTTGGGGTAACAATTCTTCCTTCAAACTCTACCTATTTTAGAGTACCATTTGTCTGCTTAATATTTTCAGTTGTCACCTTTCTTAACGTGATAGATTCGTCAAAGGTAACATCCCTACTTAAAATTATTTTCTTTGACTCTAGGCACCAAAGACGATATCCTTCCACACCAGAAGTGATCCCATGAAAATTGCTTTCTTTGCACGTGGATTTAACTTTGACTCCTTAACATGATAGTATGCAGTGGAACTAAGCACATGCAAGGAATCATAATCTGTAGCAAGTTTTTCAAACCATTTTTTCGAAGATGTTTTACCACCAATAGCGGTTAATGGAAAGTAATTGATGAGATGACAACCATAAGTAATAGCCCCAACCCAAAATTCTCTGCCCAACCCAGCATTAAATAGCATACATTGAACTTTCTCCAGCAATGAACGATTCATACATTCTGCCACCCCATTTTGTTGTGGTGTATTCCTAATTGTGAAGTGTCTAACAAAACATTTATCTTTGCAGACTTTTAAAAATGGATCACTCCTGTACTCCCCACCATTATTTGTACGGAGACACTAGATTCTTTTGCCTGTTTGACTTTTCACTATTTTCATCCATTTGAGGAAAACTCCCATCACTTCATCCTTAATCTTCATTGTAAACGCCGATAATGTTCGTAGAAAAACATCAACAAAGATCACATAACAATGTTTTCCTCCCAAATAAGTTGTTTTGGAAGGTCCCCATACCTCAAAGTGAACATAATCCAAAATATCCTTTGTATCATAGATTGCAGTGCTGAATTTCATTCTTACCTGCTTTCCTTTGACACAATGTTCACAGAAGTCTAATTTGTAGGTCCAAACTCCTTTTAACAATTATTGATTTACTAATATCTTCAAGGATTTTTCACCTGTATGTCCCAACCACATATGTCACAACCTAGCTACTTCTATCTCTCGATCATCATTAGAAGCGACAATTGTTGTTCCAATAACTGCATTACCTTGGTAATAATATAGGTTATTATTTCTTCGAATTCCTTTCATTACCACAAGTGCATCAGATATGACTTTCATTACTCTATTTGCTGTATTTATAATATAGCCTTTTGATTCTAGGACTCCCACAGAAATAAGATTATTTGTCAAACTTGGAACAAATATTACATCTGTCAGAGTCCTGGTGGTTCTATCATGATTCCTTAAGCAAATTGAACTAATCCAAATTGTTATGCAGGGATTATCATTTGCTATGTAAACAGCTCCACCTTCTAGCTCTCTAAAATTAGAGAACTAATCCTAATTGGGACATATGTGATGACTACAGCCTGAACCAAACAGCCATGGACTAGAATGGCTTATTGACGATGTAACAACAAATAAAAGATTTGAGTTTGTATCTTCACACATAGCAATATTCAAATTTGCAACAACCTTTCCCTTATCAGGTTTGTTTTTATTCTTCAGCTTTGGACAATCCTTTTCTAGTGTCCTTTTTTCCGAAAAAAGGCACATTCACCTTTGCTCAATTTAAGCCTTGACTTCGATCTCCCTTTCTTTCCTTTAATCTAGCTCTATAAACAATCTCTGACTACCAAAGCTTTCGCTGCTTCACTTGTACGCTCTTCCTTTGTCTTCCTTCTTAATTCATGACTATACAAAGCAGCTGTAACTTTACTAAGAGACATATCAACCTTCCTATAAAGTAAAGTAGTTTCAAGAAACTCAAACTCCTCAAGAAGAGATCCCAATAACTTCAAAGCTAGATCTTCGTCTTCAAATTTCACGTCCAAATTCATTAAATCAGTAACTAACTAATTAAAACTGGTGATGTGATCATTTATAGTGGTACCCCGAATATAAGAGAAACGAAATAGTCTCTTCTTCATATGGAGCTTATTCTGACTGCTTTTCTTCAAGAATTTCTCTTCCAATCCGTTCCAAAATTTAGGTGCAGAAGTTTCTTTCGAGAAAGCATACTTTTTCTCTTTAGAAAGACACGATCGAATTGTACCACATACCAAATGATTTATATTCTTCCAATTTTTCTCCTCAACATCATCTGGTTTCTTTTCTTCAATAGCAATGTCAAGACCTTGCCGAAAAAGAGCCTCTTGAACCTCACTTTTCCACATAACAAAATGACCTGTACCATAAAAAATCTCCACATCAAAACTTGCATTTGTCACAGTAGTTCTTACTAGAATAGACGAGATAGAAGTTGTCGACGTGATTGGTGCAGTCGTATATTTGATTTCTATCATCTCTGCTACAATTTCTATTCAATATCTATCAATGCAGAATGCCAATCACTCAAGGAAAAATCTTTTATGATGTGGAAGATTAGATTATGCTGTAAACACAGAGCATACTAAGAAAAAACCTTAGCTCTGATACCAATTGTTATGAAACTTGGGTTAATTTCCACCGATAATAACAAATTCACCTTAAGCACTATTTCTTAGGTAAATATAGTGTGAACGCTTGTACTAAAAAAACTCGCCATTTAAATTCCCAGGAAAGACTGGAAGGGTCAAAAACGATACCACTTAAAACTCAGCCTCGTAGACAAAATTTTCCTAGACATGTAATTCAATAGCATAAAAATTCAATACAACTATACCTAACAATAGTTATTAACTATACAAATAAAGAATACCAGAATTTAACGAGGTTCAACCAATTATGTCTATTTTCTCGGACACTACTAAATTAATAGTTCACTGTTTTTAGAAAATAATATAAGTAAAATACTGCAAAAGGAGAGAAGAAAATTTTTTCTTATGAAAAGATAATTTTGAGATGTTTAAGATAGGATTTTTCAATATGAGAATATGTCATAAGGTTAACATTTTCTTCACAAGAAGATGTTTGCTTGTTGGTTGACTTCCAAGTTGAAGTTTTCCGTCCTAGACATTCAACACTTACAGATAAATCAGTACAGCCCAATCAATAAGCAAAGTAGATAAATAACTAAAAAATCTTGGCCAAATGATATCCTTCCTTTCATGTACCTTCGCTGCTATAGATTCAGTTCTTTCATAGTTTCAAATTGAAGCAAGCCAAAAGCTTGAGGTGTCATGATCACAACAAACAAATCAGTGTTATTCTGTTTGTTACTAATCATTTTAACTTATTTGGGTTAACAAGGCACTCAAGTACAGTTCACCAAGGTGGGTATGGCACGAAAGGATAAAACTGATGGAGTCCACAAGGCCATGACTATGATTAGACAGGTTCTTGTCAGTTGTTTCTCCTCTTCGTCCTCAACCATGGCCAAGTCCAATAACTTCGTTGTTATGGCAAAGGATTGGCGGAGGCTAGCTACTGTCA
Organism: Erythroxylum echinodendron; assembly: GCA_027575705.1. Classification (NCBI taxonomy): domain Eukaryota; kingdom Viridiplantae; phylum Streptophyta; class Magnoliopsida; order Malpighiales; family Erythroxylaceae; genus Erythroxylum; species Erythroxylum echinodendron. The sequence continues at coordinate 36,371,475 of JANZXR010000171.1, forward strand.
AGAGTCAAAAGCCTTCACTCACATTAGAAATGGAAGCAAGGAACAAGTTCGTAAATTATCAATTGCTAGCACAGAAGGGTCATTTCATAGTGTACAGCTGAGAAAAGACGCTTCATGCTGCCTTTATTGACAATGAGATTATGAGAAAGCTTTTACTAATGTCTGAGGAGGATTTTGGCCTCCAAAGTGACCGACCGATCACATTGTCCTTGATTCATCTTTTGTCGAATATCTACTCAGGTCGAATCAACGAGAAGCCTCCAAGGATTTAAAGAAATCGTTACTCTCTTCAATTGCTTAAAAGTCTTCGATCAACCGCTACTCATCACTATCTGTATTTTCTGTTGGTTTATGCCCTACAGCCAATCACTTTGGTTGTAGTTTAGTGACAAATTATTTAAAGGCATTATTTATCTTGT
>JANZXR010000171.1:36384692-36394799 GCA_027575705.1 Erythroxylum echinodendron
ACGGTTAGAAGTTTAATTCCAATGTATGCTTACCTTATTGTTAATAATTATGTATTGATTGTCATTCATATTAATATGTTATTCTTAAATATAGTTTTAAAACACGACACTCTTCATGATTGTTATTATTATTTTTATTATTATTGTTATCTTTTCATTTGCATTTTTTATTTTTATGATAAATTCATTATTCTTATTATTATTAGTAGTAGTCGTAGATGTAGATGTACAATTTTTATTATCAAGCATCATTATGTATTTATTATTATTATTATTATTATTATCATTGTATATTTTGTCTTTATCATAATTCATATTTATTATTATGAAACATTTTGTGTCTATTCTGTTATTGTTATTAATTTTGTTGTTTTATTATTATTATTATTATTATTACTACTACTACTACTACTACTACTGTTATATTATTCGATATTTCATAATAATTTGTAATTGTTATTATTTGTTAACTTTTTTCAACTAAAACAAATAGTTCGTAATAAAATTGTCAATTAATTACATATTTCTAATCATATTAAGGACCAAGGGCATTTTTGTCATTGTCACCATTTTTTCGTTTTGTCCACTGCTACCAAACACATTTTGTCCTCGAGACGAAGACAGAAATTTCTGTTCTGTCCACCACAATCAAACACCTCACTGTCTCCAATTTTTGTTCCGTTCCATTATATTCCGTTCTGTCTACAGATACCGGAGACAGGAACCAAACGCAACGTAGAAGTGAGTTTGGAGCACTGAGTGTATATATATATATATATATATATATATATATATTATTTATTTATTTGATCCAAATATATTTAGGGGGAAGACTGATTTTTCTGCTTAATTTCTGGTCAATTAGTCAAATTCATTTTCGTTTGTTAACAGTATAACTATAAATACCCCAAAGAGAGTGAGAGAGAGAGAGAGGGAGAGAGCTGTTAGCCTGTTAGTTCTGAAGAGAGATAAACACACACTTTGAAGTTTCTTCGTAAGGAGAGGGAGGGAGAGAAAGAGAAGGTGTGTGCATGTGCGCGTGTGATGCTGTAAGAGTGATGAGGACGCGTTCGCTTGAGACGGTGCGACCGTACCAGGAGGATGAGCAGCGGCGGATCGACGGTTATGTGTATGGAGGAAGAGTGGAAGAAGAAGTAGGCCACATGAGCAGTGAAGATTTATGTGTCAGTACGGGCCGTACCAGTGAGCTGACTATCGCTTTTGAAGGGGAGGTTTATGTCTTCCCAGCCGTTACATCTCAGAAAGTGAGCTACGAGAGGGTTTCTTTAGTCAGCATGTTTTAAGTTCAGGATGAATGTTCTTTCGAATAAGCAGCGGTTTGATTATGGAAAATGATTTTGCTTTTCTTCTTCCTTTTTGTTGCTTGGCGATGGAAAATGTATGAATTAAGAAGGAAGTTGAGTTAATTGTTTCAAGGTAGATTGGTTTTTGGGTTTAAACTGGAGTAGTTTATTTTAGGGGAACTCGCATGCTAATGGACTGAAAGATTGGAAACTTTTGCTTTGATTCTGTGTGTGTTAGTTTTTCGAAAAATATGGCTGTTGAAGATTAAATTTTGAGCTTCTGTTGTTAATCTTTCTTAAAACTAGAAGTTAGGAGTATTGGGTGTTATTCACAGTGATTGGAATTGATTTATACAGTTGAATTGTACTTTAATTGTTACGAAATGAACATTTATAATGTGGTTTGAGTGGTCTATGAGGTATCTTTCAGAGGATTCCTATTGTTCAAAACTTATCTGTTGGGCTGTTATAGACTATGAAAAATATTTCCCGCCCTGTGTAAATATGCAAATTGACGATGGAATGGTGATTTTCAATATTTAAAAAAACTTTCCTTCATTAGATCTGTGTGGGAACATTCCATCGGGGTTACAATATTATTTGTCGGCTTTTGATGGTGTAAATATATTTGATTCTGCTCTTCTTTTTGGCCCATCTAGTTGCTTCACGGGCACCTTCTTTTATCTGATCAGTGGAATACATGTTCCAGGTACAAGCAGTGTTACTACTACTGGGAGAGGCCGATGCACCTGTGAGTGCTCCTAGTACTGAATTTCTAGTGCAGCAGAATGTGCAGGTATTTCTTACTGGAGGAGCATACTTATATGGTAATAGTTCTATTTGAAAACATACAACCGATTTTCTTATTGTTTTCTTCACATATCTCAGATTATTGATGACAAGTCACGATGCTCCAATCTGTCTCGAAGATTTGCCTCCCTGGTAAGGTTTCGTGAAAAGCGGAAAGAGAGATGCTTTGAAAAGAAAATTCGGTACACTTGTCGCAAGGAGGTTGCCCAGAGGTGAGGTGTAGGCCATGCGTACATACTGTAAATTGAACAATGTTTATAACTTCAGCATTTGCTATGCTTAATTCAGTACTCTCTGTTCCTCTATTCTTTGTAGAATGTTTGTAACTGAATCTGGCAGCACAGACTTGTTCATGGTTGACTAAAGTAGTTCAATTACTATTGTGATCTCCTTTTTTTTTATGTATATAGACCATAACTTTTTTGGTTCACACACAAGATTGTTATTGATTATAGAGATGATGTTTCCCCTAGGATGCATCGTAAGAATGGGCAATTTGCCTCATTGAAAGCTTGTGAAAGCACGGGTGTTGGAAGGTGGGAACCCAGCAATGTATCTACTCATCCTGACATTGTGTAAGTTTTGGACTTGTTATATGTTCATAACAGCTGTTAAGTTTGGATGGATCTCTAATTTGTTGAAGTTAATTTGAGTTATTAGTTTACAATCATGTGCTTGTTCATGTTTGAAAGTCCACAGACTTGTCAACATTGTGGAACTAGTGAGAAAGCCACTCCAGCAATGCGTCGAGGCCCAGCTGGTCCAAGGACACTCTGCAATGCTTGTGGGCTGATGTGGGCGAACAAGGTCGATTACTTGTTCTGAATGATGTGTTCTATGTTGCCATTCTCTGCATCCTTCTTTAGTGGAGATATGGCAACTTTACTTGACCTTGTCCCCACATCTTCCACCAAACTTGTATCCAAGATTTCTTAAGAGACCTTCTTTGAAAATATTTTTCTTAACAATATTCATTAGATTTTGTAGACATCATGACTGGTTGATATTTTCATTTTGCACTCTTGATAGCACCTTTTTCTTGAATGGCATGGGATTGATAACTGGGCTTTTTTCAGGACTGATGATTTCTTGGAATAGACCTGGTAGGCTGAAATGTTGAAAGGTCATTTGAGAAGATATTAGTCACTTATCCATCCATCTTTTCTACTGATTTCCCAAAATTGCTAAAAATTTTCCTCTAACCGAAGCAACAGGATACTGGTCTGTCTATATAACTCATTTTCCCAGCTTGAAATTGAATATCTTGGTAAAATTGTACTTTCAGCTTTGCACTCAATATCATTGATTCCTTGGCTTTGGTTATTAATTGTTAAGGTTGTTGGCCAATGTTCTTGTGGAAACATAAGGTTGTTGGCCAATGTTCTTGTGGAAACATACTTATTTTAATTCCCAAATGATCCATAAGTTGCAAACATTCATGCATCAATGAGTGTTATCAATATGCTCCTCACTGAAACTTTTGTGAAGGCATTAATATTGAACATTCCTAATCCAATTCTCTTAAAGAATTTTCTGATGCAAATCTTTTGATATGTGATAATACTTCAATTGTGGTGTGACTAACATTTGATTCTGATGCTATCTTGAAGGGTACTCTGAGAAATCTTACCAAGGGGGGGAGGCAGAATTCTTTTGATCAAAATGAACCAGTATGTATCTTGAACAGCTGTTAAGTGTTCTTTTGATTCCTTTCACTGATCTAAGCAATCTTTTTATACCCATTCTTCACTCTTTAAGGTGAGTAAGTCGTAAAACAACTTCCTTGTATGCAACAGTCGTTTTATGCAAATTTAATAATGTTAGATGAATCATAAATATTTGGAGTGATGCCTCTTCCTTGGTTTCAGGGAACTCCTGATGTTAAGCCTTCAAGTAAAGGAAGGGAAAAGTCTTATGCTAACCAAGATGAAGAGGTATAATTTCATTCTGACAAAAAATTAGAATATAATATTATTGGTTTGTTATATACTCATTAGAAAATATTCTAGCTTGTATGAGGTGCAAAACATGTGAAGATAATTACTATCATTACTTCTATGAAGGGTGATAATATGTTTCTTATTCAAATATTGCATATAGAACCACAGTCCAAATCCATATATTGTTGCAGAGTACTGGCATGTCTTATTTATCTATTTTGTGAATGGTGACAACATAGGATGTGGAAATTTTATAATGTGTCTATCTACGTTAACACTATTGTTCTCAAAATATTTTTCTCATTCATCAGGAAAGCCCAGAAGATGATAAATATTTACCATTGGATTCCGAAAATTCTGAGATGCCAACTGAGAAGGTATCTCTTGTTTTGGGAAATGCAAGAGTGAATTATCACTTGGGTGATGATGTGCATGTCATGTTAGTTGTCATCAATTGTGATGTCCTATAGATGTCACCTTATTTTTGGGGGTTCAGAAATCTAATATTCTTGTTAAATAGCATTTCATCAATGGTTTCTACAGTGTAACATTTGATGAGCTGAGAGGTACAGTTTTGCTGAAGAAATCATATTCTTTTTCCTTGTTTAGACCTGTATGGTGTAAATCTTGTAGCTGTCTTATTTATTAAAATGCTGGTGATGCTTTATATATATGTATATATCATTTGTAATCTCCTGAATTGGAATTTTGTTTTTCTTTTCGTTTATAGAATTCGCAAATCTTTTCATGATTTGCTGGAAACTGTTGATACTCTTATTGATCCTTTACCTATGCATCTTATTCTTTTTCCTTGTTTAGACCTGTATGGTATAAATCTTGTAGCTGTCTTCTTATTTATTAAAATGCTGGTGATGCTTTATATATATATATATATATATCATTTGTAATCTCCCGAATTGGAATTTTGTTTTTCTTTGCGTTTATAGAATTCGCAAATCTTGTCATCAGGGTTTGCTGGAAACTGTTGATACTCTTATTGATCCTTTACCTATGCATCTGGGGACTTCAGCAATCACACTTGACGAGGTAATCTGATTACTGAATAAATAATATTAAATTGTCTCGGTTCTGTGCGATATTCTCTGGTGCTTTCAGCAAGCTTTCCAATCGTCAGGTGGTTATTTGGGAGATAATAGAAAAGAGATCTAACTTACACTTTTTAGCCCCGGAGAGGAGCAGTGGTTGAAATTGTAGATTGAGCGTGCAGTATAATTACAAATTAATACCACTAATTCTGACTGGCGAAATCATAGTCCTTACGGTTGCAGTGATAGAACTTAACCATTGAGCTAAATATCTCTCGTGTACGAGAAATTCAGCAGCTTCAATCGAAATCTATATAATTACTGCTTTGCATGTAGCAGGACTTCAAGGAAACGTTGGATGAGTTTGCCAATGTTTCAGGTTCAGAATTTGAGATCACCGGGGATTTTGACGATCAGGTACTGACTTCCAGTGACTTAAATTAAACATGTTGGATACTAGTTGTATGAAACATGTTGGATACTAGTTGTATTCTTCAGTTGTGTTTTAAAGCTTTATATCTTCGCTACTTCTCTGAAAGTTCCTGATGCTAACGACCAGATTGATGATGATGATGATGATTCTAATATTGGGGCCCAGTGGCAACCATTTGAATAAGATGCCTTGAGCCCATGATGATAACACATGTATATGGTTTCTTGAGATGGATACCGCCCACATGTCTGGTTTATACTAACCATAAATACATAGATCTTTTTCTTTTTTTAACTTTCCTTCCCCTCTTGTATGGAGCTTGGTGAGTGCGGTTAGAAAAAAGTTAATGTGGATAATTTTCCTTTTGTTATGATGACTTTGATATGTTATCCTTTTAGTACGAGCTTACCTACTTTCAAGCCGTTTAAGCTCTTAGTTTCAAGTCGTTTTCTGTTAATTGTTGTCGTTTTTATTTCTCTATTAGCGTACTTGATGAAAAGCATGCGTAGGAAGTCCAAAACGGCCCAAGTCCTAGTAAACAAGCCCAATTTTCCCTTGGTACCGTTGAAACCCAGCATTTGACTCAAAAAATTGATTCAAGTGAATTTCAGAATACGAATGGAAATTGTCGCACTTCTCTGCTCTTTTATTTCTTGTATTAGTAGTATTCGATCTTGGCCACCTAAACACCTTTTTTTGTTATTGTTTGATCAGTTAAGGAATATTATGGACAAATCGATAAATTACAAGCCTTATTTGGTGAATTTTTACCTTGTAAGTATCAACTAAGAACTATAAAAGCTACTAAGTTATTGATTACGAGGAACCTGCAAGAGCACAAGGATCACTATATTGTTATGGTCAACTAAAAACCAACTTTAAGGCTGCTTATAATTCTCAAGACGCAAGCATGTCTTATGGAGTAGCTACATCTTAGAAAGATAACTGTGGAGTGACGTTCAGATCGTATGCAAGGCTTCTTACGAAGGTAGAGATACCAAATCTACAAGAACCACGAATATTGGGGAATTGGACGAACGACAAGCTAGACGATTATATTTTTAGTGTGATGGAAAATTCGTGTTAGTCCACAGATGCAAAAAGAAATAGTTTCACATGTATGCAGTAATAAATGAAAATGAAGAAGAGGAAGAGGAATTAGAAGAATGCTAAGAACAAGGCACTATTTCACGTCAAGCAATATCGGAAGTGATTTTAATTGATTACCAATAGTTAAGGGTAGTTGAGAATGGAAATGACATATCCTTGCATGTATTAAAATCTGGAGGGAGCACGCACAATTTTAATAATGAGAAGATTGTACTACAGGGAGTCAATGAGATTAAAAAAATAGACCCAATTGTGATAACTGTAAGGGTGGCTGAAGTTCATAAGCCATAAAGTTTGCACGAATTTCTATTGGATCTGTGAATGAACATTATTTCACTACTGATGCATTCATTATTAACAATGGTGGATTGGATATGGTACTGGATGTGTACTAGCGTTCATCCCTAAACGATGCTGTGTGTAACTAAAACGCAGGAACAGGTGATACCCAAAAAAAAATACTATGAAGCTACTGAAAAATTAAGGATAAATCGACTTATCAGTTGTTTTTATTGCAAAATGATGAGTCAGTAGAATGGGCTTGTTCTCCCAAGTGTTTTTAGCTCACTAATAAAGGAGAATGTTTGAAACGATTAAAACCACGAGGTTTAACAATTGCTGCAAGAATTTTAGGAGTTAATTCAGTGAACCTAAAGGGTTGCATCTTAAGAGATTGCATGACCACAAAATTATCTCGAAGGAGTTGCTATACATATGAGACCGTATAGATCCTCGGGATCAGAAAAGTATGAAGTAAAAGAAATTATGTGACAAGTTGTTATTTTTGTACTAACTTTGGATATAAATCTCTTCAAAGTGTTGAAATTTTTATTTCAAATTAATGAACTTGTTTTTTAAGAAATTTTTATTTAAAATTAATGAACTTTTAAGAAATTTTTATTTAAAATTAATGAACTTGTTTTTTAATTGTTCTCAGATGGTTTTCAACACATGGAAGATGAATTTGAATCAAAATATGCAAGGAAAGCAAAGATAATTCGAATTTCCAATAGACAGAAAAGTTTTTGACTAAGCGTAGGCACATGCAAAGGAAAAATTTATTTGTAGAATCTGATGTGAATATAGATTCGATACAATTAGGATTTTATTATTTAGGGAATTAAGTTGTCTTTTAGGTGGGGATCTGTTGCCTCATTATGTGGGGAGTGTATTTGATAAAGATAATGATAAGAGGGAAGAGAGGACACTTCTAGTTACATCATCTTCACGTTTTTTTTCTGCTTTTTTTTTTGCTGGAGTTTTTGTATTTTTCTAGAAAAGTACAGATATGGAGACTATGTATTTTTCTATTTTTCTGTTGAATTTTACCTCTGTTATGAGTAGCTAATTCCTTCTTCTTGATTGAAGGGAACCACATTATCCTCTAGTATGTGTGAAATTTTCTGAATAAAGTTTATTTCGTTGACAAATATTGTGTTTTCTGTATTGCTTTTTATGATTGAATTAATTGATTTCTAGGGTGTGCAACTAGGAATTGATTGATTCAACTTACAACCAAATTAGTAGGATTTGACATTCATTTTTGCTTATCTAAAGTGACAATTAGGATTACCATCTTTATATTAGGGATTGGAAATTTTAAGAAAGATACTTATCTAGATTAAGTATATATCGTATGTGTATTGTCTTGCTCACTGGTTCTTTTAGTTCTTAAAGCTATTAATCAATCAAATTTAAGATCGTATCTAAGTTGTTGAATAAGAGCGTTTGGAATACTTGTTTCTATTCATTTAATCTTAAGAGAGAACATCACTCAATGAGTACTTGTTAATGGAGTTAATTTTATATCGATGATCCATATTAGTTTGATAACATAGTTGACCTAAAATCAAGGTTTGTTACTAATTTTCCAAATCTAAATATTTTTATTTATTTCCAATTTTGTCGTTTTTAATTTCTAAAAATCACGTTCATTGAACTCCCTCCCGAAACATCCTCGTGGGAACGATCTAAACTCTTCAATAATTACATATTGCATTATTAGAGTTGGTATTAATTTAGTTGCAGGCGACAATATTACCAAATTTTGGCACTGTTGTTGGGGAATTCTTGACGGTATATGTAAGTTACATGAGTAGACAAGACAACTTAACTGCTATTTGATTCAAAGATAGAAAAGACAACTAAGAGGTAACGGAATAAAAAAAATAGAGACAACAAGTACAGAAAAAGGAAAAGATGGCTACAAATCACACTCTTCATGAACTAGCTACCCCTACGGATAAGCAACAGCTCCATTGTATCAATTTTCTGAATTTAGGGGACAACAATACCTTTGAACTAAAGTCAAGGCTGATTCATTTATTACCTATTTTTGAGGTCTACCGAGAGAGGATCCTTACAAACGTTTGAAGGAATTTGATGTAGTTTGTATGGGTATGAAGCCTACGAATGTGATTGAGGAGCAAATCAAACTAAGAGCCTTCTCATTTTCTCTCAAAGATGATGATCAAGATTGGTTGTATTATTCAACTGATGAAAATGTGCAAACATAGGCTGAAATGAAGAGAATCTTCCTTGAAAAATATTTTCCAATATCAAGAGTTGAAAATATTAGGAAAGAAATTTATAGCACTCGAAAATACACAAGGGAGACACTATATGAATATTGGGAAAGATTCAAGAATCTTTGTGCTAGCTATCCCCATCACCAAATAAATGATCAATTGTTGATTCAATACTTCTATGAAGGTCTTTTGCTTACGGACAGGAGTGTGTTCGATGCTGCAAGCGGTAAAGCTTTAGTTGACAAAACTCTGACAGCTGCAAGGGATTTGATAGTGAATATGGCTTCCAATACACAATAATTTGGGATACGTTCTAGCCATAGTTCAAAACAAGTAAATGAGGTGAATATGATAGCGTTGGAGAAAAGATTAGATGATCTTATATCTTTAGTGTAGCATCTTATAGTTACAAAGAAAGAAGAAGCAAGGGCATATGGAATATGTTCGATGTTGAACACTTCACTGACGCATATCCAGTTTTGCAAGAAGAAAGTGTAGAATAAGTCAATGCCGTGGGGAGATTTGCTGGGCAAAATCAAAGGAAATATGACCCATTCTCTAGCACCTATAATCTGGGTTGGCATGACCATCCAAATTTATGTTATGGGAACTCTCAAGGGCAACAAGTTACTGCAAAATTTTAGTAATATAGGCAACCATATTGATGGGTGTGATTTGCATCATATTTTAGGCTTTAATTTGTTGTGTATTAAGTGTTAATTTGAGTGTTTAGGTTAGAATTGTGCTAATTTATGTGTTTAAGTGTTTTTATGGGTTAGTATAAGTTTTTGAGCTTCAATTTTGTCAAACTCCATTTCCGGAGTCTAACTCCTACTTGCTCTGATATCACATCTGTCGGACTCCGAGTTCGGAGTCCAACTCGCATGCAGAATACCTTAATACGTAAGTTATCTCCCAAAGAGAACACCTTGACCA
>JANZXR010000171.1:36406040-36428004 GCA_027575705.1 Erythroxylum echinodendron
GGGGGGTGGGGGTAGGGGGGACACCAAACAATACATGTGTGCAAGGAAGGCACAAATGATAAAAGAAGACCTTAAATGTCTAATCAGGGAAAAAATAGGGAATATAAAGCTAGCTTTGCTAAGGGTTAAATAGGAACTAGAGAGGCTTAAATTAAACTTTATAAGGATCTTATAGGTAATACATTACCGGAGCAGGAGAATCAAGTTATGCCTAGGTATTCCTAATGCCTCTCCATAGAACATTCAATTATGAAGTAAAGAGTCAGGCAAGAGTGGTTAACTGATGGTGATAGAAACACAGTCTACTTTCACAAGAAGATCATCTCAATTCGAGCCTTTGATAAGTCATCACTTTGAATATATATGGGAGGATCATAGATAACAACTCAGAAATCAAAAAAAGAGGTAGAAAACTCTTTTTAGGAATGATGGGCATCCCTTCCAAGGCAAAATCATAGTACATTTCATAAGGGAGATACTTCAAGACCAACTAACAGAATAGGAAAGTAATATATTAGCCTAATCAATTCCTAGGGAGGAAGTTGAAAGAGCCTTGAAGGGGATGAAACCTAATAACGCTCCAAGGTTAGATGGTACGAATGTGTTTTTTATGACTCTCTTCTTATGTCTTTAGACACATATTCTATGAGAGAGAAATCCTATGCGGCATAATTAAGAATTCCCTCTTGGAATCTTTCATGTTAATCCTCTTTAACAGTTTGCCTATATCCATAAAATGAGATAAGCCAAGAAACCTCTTTGATCTATCTCTATAGATCTTTAGTCCTAAAATACCAACTCCTTCTCCCATATCCTTTATGGAAAAGTCCTTGGATAAAAAAATCTTTACAGAATGGAGTGTTGTTATGTCACTTCCAATCAGTAATATGTCAACTATATATAAAGCAAATTCCTACGGAGAATTTTTTTTTGACTTTCATTTTCCAAATTTCATAATCATGATATGCGACTATAGTCAATAAGATCTTTACGGACTTAAGCATAACTACAACTCAAAAGGTTTTATCAAAATCAATTCCTTATTTTTATTTGTAACCTTTAGCTGCCAACCTTGCTTGTAATTATTATCCATTTTAGTTTTTCTTATAAAAACTTACTTGCGTCCAATAGTTATAATATCTTCAAAAGCATCCACCAAATTTTCATATTTGGTTAGTATACATGGATTCAATTTCAAATCTCATGGCTTCATACCATTTTAAAGAATTAATTTGAGGCATCACTTCCTTAAAAGTAATAGGCTCGTCATTAAATACATTGTCTTTTTGCTTTTCAATATGTGGATCTAATCTAGTAGGAGGAAGACATATCTTACTAGTGTGTCATATACTATGTGTCTCTTGAACCTTTGGTTGTACATTATATGTATCAATTTAAGGTCTTTATTTTGTCTGGATATGAATTTGTAGTTCTTAAACTTCTTAAATTTCTATTTCACTCCTACTACTTTCCTTGAGAATACATTCTTTTTTATGAATATATCATATCTTAAGACAATTATTTTATTTTTGTATTTGTTTACGCATCCATTTATAATTTTGTAGTATCTTTATGACACATTGTATATGGGTCTATTGGAAGCAGCCTCTTTACTAAGTAGAGGTAAGATCCTCAGAACCCACGACTCAATGGGATTTCAACTGAGTGTTGATGCTGATGATGATGATAACATATCTTAAGAAAAACACCTTTTCCTTAAAGAGGATGATAAAATTGATAACCAACACTCTCTTTTGAATACCCTATAAATTTGCATTTATCTAACTTAGTTTGAAGCTTACTAAATTTTGTCCGTTTCATATAAAAATCACATCCTTAAATCTTTAGGTATGATAAGTTTGAGCTATTATAATTCTACATCTCATATAGAGTTTTTTTGATCGACTTAGATAGAACTCTATTGAAAAGGTAATTAGTATTTTTAGGGACATATCCCTAAAGAAGACAAAAATGAATGTATGACTCGTCATAGAATGTACCATATCAAACATAGTATGGTGTCTCCTATCAAACACTTCATTATGTTGTAGAGTTCTAAGAGGATTCCATTATGAAAGAATCACATTTTCCTTTAAGTAATCAAGTAATCATGGTCTAAGTACTTACCACCTTAATCAGATCTAAGTGTCTTAATACTCTTACTAGTTTGTTTCTTAACCTCAAGCCTAAATTATTTGAACTTTTCAAATGATTTAGAATTTTGTTTCATTAAGTACATATAACCATTTCTGAAATGGTCATCTTTGAATGTAGTAAAATAAAAGTATCAACCTCTAACAAAAAAAGATATAGGGCTACATACATCTGAGTGTATAAGCTTTATAACCTCTAGTAACTAATTGGCTTATTATCCCTTTCACTAAAGTGTACTTTGATCATCTTTTTGGACTTCCCAACAAACAAGATTCATAAGTTTCATACGATTCATAATCAAAAGGATCTAAATATTATTTTTTATGTAACTTTATTATTGTATTTTTGTTGATATAACCTAACCCACAATGCCATAAATAAGATGGATTTTGTTCACATCACTTTCATTTCTTTCTATTTATGTTAAGGATTGGCCTTTCAAGATCTAGTTCATACAAATCATTTGTAAGTAATATAGATCTATAATAAACATCATATTTATAAAATGAACAACTTTTATGTTTAATAAAAAACAAATCCATTTAAATATAAATAAGAATAGGAAATATTATTTTTAGTAATGACTAGAACATAATAATTATCTAGTTCTAGTACTAGGATAAAAAGCAAAGCTAAATTATAATTTCCTATAATTAATGCAACAACTTTTCTCCATTGCCAATTTGTAGGACTACTTCGCCTTTTCTCAATGATCTACTCCATATTATCATTTGTATGTTATTACAAATATGAGAACTATACAAGATTTATCTTAATCATAAACATACTTAAAGATGGAGTTTATTTAATCTTCTTATCTTTTAGGTTAGGAAGATAAGATTTGAAGTTTCTCTTCCAATGTCCATTAACTCCATAATGAGAACATGTGCCCTTTTCATTATTCTTCTTTTTGGCACCACCTTTTGCCTTTGCTACTTGAGCAAAAGCCTTATCTTTCTTGTTCTTAATATTATTAGAGCCTTTTTCTTACTCTTGGAAGAATCTATAACAAGAATAAAAATGACTTCCTTCTTAAGGCATCCGTTTATAGTCTTAAGCATATTTAACTATTTAAGTAATGACATGTCCTTTTGGTTGATATAGAAGTTCATAACAAAGGGTGAAAAGCTTGAACTAAAAGACTATAGTACTATCAATGCTTAAATCATAGTCCATGAATAAACCTAATTTGCCAAATTTTTTAATATAGTCAATCATCTTCAGTATGTGTAGCTCTACTGAAGATCCTTTTGCCATTTTGCATTGAAATAATACTTTGGAGAACTGATATCTCTTTACTCTACTTTGTGTAACAATTCCTTCAGATGTAAAATTATAGTAAAAGCATCCATGTTCTCATGCTGGCTCTGAAGCTCAAGAGACATACTAGCTATCATTATACGTATGGCTTATTCAACATCATCAATATATAGATGATATCTCTCCTAAACTTCATTAGTTGCATGCGAATTAGACTCTGGTGGAACAAAAGTGTTAAACACATATAATTTTTTTCTTGCCTAAAAACAACTCTCAAGTTACAAAACCAATCCAAAAAATTGGGTCTAGTAAGCTTGTTAGTATCTATGATGCTCCTCAAGGACAAATTGTTTCTCATTTTATCTAAAAATCAAAAGACATAAAAGAGTAAGTATTATTTTATTCTATAAAAATAAATAAAATAAGAATTTGATAAATATTCGGTTAATCTCACTATTTTGTTCAAAATAATAACTCTCACTATTAAATTGAGAAATTATCAAATAATTTCCTATTGGTTAGGATCCCATTCAAACTAATTTGATCTTAGGACACTCAATAAAATAAATCAATTTAAATTTTGTAGATAAAATTCTTATGAATCACATCTTATGTGACTCATAAATATGTTAGGTGATGACCCTTTTACCAAAATATGTTTTCTATATTATTCCTACATCTGAATTCATATGATCATTAGTTACTTATCCCAATTTAGTTAAATATGACTTATTAATTTGAGATAAAAGATATTTAGGTTAAGAGGGCCTTAAATCACTTTACAATTCCTATAATAAATAGAAATTTTGCTTTTATTCTTAAATAATATAAGACAATTATCACGTTCTTACGTGTACTTAATATTTAAATGAGGATTTTAAAATTCAAAATCTAGATATCATCAAAATTAATATAATCTCATTATACTAATTATTTCTAGTATAATCAAATTACAAAAGAAATCCTTTAAAACCTTTGGTTGATTTTAATTATTGATTAGATAACTAATTTCATTTAAAAATTCAACTCTTAAAAATAATATAAATTAAAACATTATTCCTAATAAAAATAATCCTTTTTAAAATTTTTTAAATAATTAGAGAATGTTTTTCTATACTTATTAGGAATTTAAACCAGCATAATCGCTATTACACAAATTTAATTAAAAGGAATGCTAATGCATGCACCAGAGCATTTTAACAAAGCACTTGGTATCGGTAGGGCGTATATCTCACACATTCCCGATCTTAATGGCACCATATGCTCCTCCTCCAGTCACTACTCCTCTTGTCATTTGGCTTTTCTTAGTCATTTTTTCATGCACAAAAGGCCCCTCGTTTGATTGTCTCTTCCTCTAAAGGTTATCGTCCTTATCAATGGTGATTAGTGTCACTGGCTTCATCTCCAGGAGGAAGGCTCACCAGAGGCAAGAATCACCATTAGGGAAGATATACACATGGTAACACCAAGCCACAAAATCCAAAACAACAGATAATCCATTGTCATAAACCTTAGTTAAGGGACATGCAAAAGATGGTTTTCCATATTGTCAATTAAGCATGCAAACATTTTTCATAACCATATTTTCTAGAAATATAAAACATAGTAGAGGCATACAATAAAATTATTACAAAAATGGAACAAAGGGGTATGGCAGACATGTTTTTCATATTGCTAAAATGGGGGAGGCATAATAATTTTCAAAACATGAACAAAGCATGCAAATGATGTTTCCACAAACAAAAACATAAGCCAATAAGTAGGAGGCACGCACGTTAATTTTTCCAAAAAACTATATACATGTTTTTCAAAATACTAATAAATTTCCAAAAGAAAAACATGTGGGAGGTATTCATATTTAATTTTTCAAAAAACCTAAGCAAAAGGGCATACAATTTGTTTTTTCCGCAAAATCAAAACAAATATTAATTAATTATTATCCTAATCTATATCAGAGATACGGATACCAACCCGTACCGGTCAATATCGTCCAGACAGTATCGTACCAGTTGGTAACTGGAATTGTATCCTTGCTTATGGTATCGACCATGAGTACCGGCCGATATCAGCTATTTTTGGAAAATACTGGGTCGGTATCGTGAAATATTAAATTTTGGAGGACTAAATTGAAAACAAAAACCCTAAATACCCCCAACTCCTCTCCTCTGCTTCATCTTCTCATTTTTGATTTTTTGCTCCTCTCTTTGTTTATCCGTTGTCGCTCTCCACTCTCCTCTCCTCTCGTCGTCAGCGGTTGTGCTCTAGCCTCCAGCGGTTCTCTCCGACGATCCTCTCTCTGTCGTGTCCCTCTTCGTCACCTGTCGCGTCCCTCTCTGTCGCTTTTCGCAAACCGTAAATCGCAACATCATCAGTCCTCCTCCCTTTACGTCTCCTGTCCCTCCGTAGTTGTCGCCTGTGGCTCGCCTGTCCATCTCCGTCACAACATCAACATTCGACTTTGGGAATAATACCCAGATCTCGATTCTTTAACCCATCACCAATTGTATTTTTGTTGGTTTGGCTTTGGGTGTGTTTTTTTAGTCAATTTTTGTTAGAATGATTATGTTAATTGTTTGTGATGTGAAAGATTGTTTGTGTTGTGATAAATTTTTGGTGGATTGTCTGTTGATGGTTGGAGAAAAAGTTGGATTGTCTATGGATTGTCTGTCTATGGAGTTGGAATGTTAGATTGGTTTTGAAGGTTGTAATGTGTGGGTTGGTTTTTGGTTTTGGTAATGAAAAAATTGTTTAATTCGTATGTTGATCACTTGATTGTTTGTGGTTGGTTTGTAATTTTAAATTGTGGAATAATCGGAAGATAATGAAAATATGAAATGAAAAGTGAAAATTTTATTTGTTGGTTTGGTTCATGAAAGGTATATTGCGATGTGGTTAATTGTAATGGTTTGGTATTGGTACTTTGGTTGGTTTGGTTAATTTGTGTTTGAACTTTGAAACAAACCAAATTTGTTAACTAAATTTGAAAATAAAAACAGAATTAAAAATAAAAATAGAAAATTAAGAAGATCCAATCCATAATATCCATTCATGGCTCCTGCCTTGCTAAATGGCAATGTATTCATAAGAAGATCCATTCATGCTATGCTAAATAGCATGTAGTTGTAGCCTGTAACTGCAATTACATTATCATTATTTAAAGAAAAGATAATTTGTTTAAATATATAAAAAATCCTAAATTGAAATTGGTCAAATGGCATCATATTCATATAGAAAGACAACAATTACAATTGATTACCTTAGATATATCTAAAGTTTGAGTTATTAAATTTTAGATTAAGTTAATTTTTTGCTATTTGTTTAAGAAGTCATAATTAATTACAATATTTAAGGTGTATACTAGTTTTTAAATTTCAATTTAATTATAATAATCTTATCCAAAATTTACAGTGGAATATTTTATTATCTCTAATCTTTTTGATTCATCTTGATTATTGTAAAAGGACAGTTAGTAAAAAAACTATGTGGTAATGGTTTGGGAGGTTCTTTACATATCATTGCTAATTTTGTTGATAAAACTAATAAAGGATTAATTTCTTACAAAACTACTAAAGGATTAATTTCTTACAAAACTAACATCTTCATATTTTTGTTACAGATAAATGAAAGGAAGTTTAACTACTCCTAATCAAACTTTAGGAGGAAGGTATAAGATCCAACTTCGGCTCATGCTACATTAATCCCAGGTATGAAGAATCATACAATTTGCTTATTTGTAACAAGCATCTGAAAGGTAGAGAAATCACTCGATTGAAGAAGCATTTACTTGGGGTTAAAGGAAATGTAGAACCTTGTAAAAAATTTCCCATAATGTGAAGTGGCAAATGAAAACATTGCTTGATGAATATAAACATGGGAGAGATAAAAGGGAAAGGTTGAATTTTGAAATTAGTAGTGGTAGTTCATTTTCTAATTTCTGTGGTGATTATGGAAATGTTGAAGGTGGTAGTGGTACTAGTAGTGTTCCATCTCAGGCTTAAGAAGAAGTATTTAAACCTGATGTGAGGAAGAGAAGAAGGCAGGTGACTAGCTTCTTTGCACCACGAACAACTCCTGAAGTTCAACCTTCAATTCGTAGTGCAATGCAGTCAAAAGATTCGGCTCACAATGTCGATATGGAGTTAGATGGTGGTATGATACAAGTTCATCATTCAATGCTTCTCAATCTTATTATTATCAACCTATGATGGATGCAATAGCCTCTTATGCAGGGCAGCTCCTAACATTTTATAGGCCTTGAGAGAAGGAAAAAGAAGACCCTGGGGGAAGGAAAAAAAGGACCTCAGTAAATCGACAGCATACAAATATATATATAAATTTTAACGGTATAGTTTTATTATTAAAATTTAATATTCATATATAAGTGACTCAATATAAGAAATTAATTTTTAAAAATATAAGAAATTAACATACATAGGAGTAAATTATATTTTAAGTTATTAATTATCCTAAGTTTGTCAAGTCAAATATTGTTTTAGTCTGCATGTATGGAAATGATTGAATATTATTTTGTTAAGCAACTAGATAAATGTAATATATCATATCAACTATTTACGGTATTATTATCAAATAATTTTTATTATATTTTATTAAATTTTAAGTAATAAAAGATTTTCTTTTGTGGGAATTAATATAATGGTAAATGGAGTATATCATATTAATTATTTATGGTATTATTTAATTGTCAAATATTTTATTATATTTTATTAAAATTTAAAGTAAATTTAATATTATGTTAATTTAAATAAATATAAATAAAATAAAAAGAATAAATTTTGTGACACTTAAGTAATAATATACAAATAAATAATACCTTTTTTAGAATATAATAAATTTAGAGATTTATAATAAAAAAGGCTGCAAATAGATGAACCACAAGTGTTGCAATGAATTATCACTCAGATATTCAAATATTTAATAAGCTAAAAATAAATAAAAAATTAGAGACTTTACCTTTAAATTATTACTCAAAATTTAGAAGTCAAAATTGTAAAATTCTTTTGCTTCTAAATTTTGAGTTGAGTATTTTAAATTTATATATTGGTAGAAATAAAAATTTTGAGTAGAAAAATAAACCTAAATGTTTCAAAAGAATTTACAATGATAGGAATTTAATGTTAACTTTTTAAACACAGTAAGAGATAAGCTAAAAAATTTTTCTCTTCTATTTCTCTCTAACAGCTATTGGATGAGATGAAAATCTATAAAAAATTGGAATGAGAGCTGAGAGTGGAGCCTACGGTAAAGAGAAACACATGTTAACTTGAGGCCCACATAAGAGAGAGGGTAAAGTTTAAACGCTAGATAGACTAGTATTTTAAGAAACTAAACATACAAAATATTTAGGATTTAATATTTTTTTATGGGGTCTCTTTTGAAGGTGGGCCCTGGGAAGGTTCCCCACTTGCCCCTGCCTAGGGCTGGGACTGTCTTATGATCTGGGATACAAAGGTCCTTCGATTGATGACTTAAAAGGTAAACTTCTGAATTGTTTTGTTTCTAAAATTAGAAGTTATTTGGCTGAAAGAAGAGTGAATTATGGTACTTATGGATGTTCAATCATATATGATGATTGGACAAATAGGAGACAAGAGCGTATTACAAATTTTTTTGGTTTATTCTATAAATGACTCTATGTTTTTAAAATCTATTGATGCATCTGGCCTTATTAGAAATACTGAGACTTTGTTTGGGATATTTGATGAAGTTGTGAATGAAGTTGGGCTAGAAAATATTATTCAGTTTATTACTGACAATGATTCTGCTTATAAAACGGTTGGAAAAAGGTTGCAGGATACGTATAATTCTTTTTTTAGACTCTTTGTGTTGCACATTACATTGACCTAATGCTGGAGAATATAGGAGATCCTAGGTATTTTCCTGTTATTGATGAGACTATGCAGAAGCTAAAAAGGTGATAAAGTTTATTTATAATCGTGCATTAATATTGAATTTGATGAAAAAGGAATTTATCGATGGTAGAAATTTGTGTCGTCTTGTTGTGACAAGATTTATAACAAATTTCTTATCACTTCAGTCATTTGTTTCAATGAAGAAAAAGTCAAGACAAATATTTACAAGTGACAAGTGGATTGCATCTCAACATACTAGGTCTAATGTTGGAGTGGAGGTTTGTAATATTATACTAGAAGATAGAGATTTTTGGTCTTAATGTCAATTTGTTATCCGAGTTTGTGAGCCTTTGATGAGGGCGTTTTGGTTGGATGATAGTGAAGAAAAGCCAACAATGGGTTATATTTTTGATGTCATGGAGAAAGCGATGGAAGCAATCAAGGCCAATATAAAACATAGGCCTTTTTTGTACACACCATATCTTTCAATCATTAATGAGAGAAAGGAAAGACAACTTTCTTCTCCGTTGTTTGTAGCTAGGGAATTTTTAATCCTAGTGTTTATTTTAGACTAGATCTTAGTAAGCAAGTTGAAGTTAATAGAGGAATACTTTTAACTATTACAACAATAGTTTAACATTGACGCGATTCAAGATTTCTTAAGCTCACAAATGGAGCTTTATAAATTGTCTTATGGGGATTTTGGAATGTCGATTGCTATTCGACAAAGGGGGAAACTTTCTCCAAGTATTAGTTATTTCCTTTTTCTTAGTTATTGAAAATTAATTATCACGTTATTTTATTTATAATACTACTTTTGTTATTTTATAAATTACAGTTTCTTAGTGGGATCAATTCATAAATAGTGTTATAGAATTGAAAATGTTTGCAATTCAGATTTTAGGTTAATGTGTGAGTGCAATAGGCTGAGAACGAAACTAGAGCACATTTGAATTTATCCACTCTAAAAAAAAGAACAGATTGGAGCATAAGAGGTTGAATGATTTGGCTTTTGTTCTATACAATTTAAAACTTCGAAAAAGAAATGTTATGATCATTCTTCATTTCGATATAATTTCTTATAATTTTCTAATAATTAAATTTTATCCCTTTTGTGATTGTTGAAAATGTGAATTATTGGGAATTGTTGGAATTGGAAATTGTTTTAAGAATGTTTTGTGATTGCTGGAAATGAGAATTGTTGGAATTGAAAATTATTTTATGAATGCTTTGTGATTGTTGAAAATGTTAATTGTTGGGAATTGTTGGAATTAGAAATTATTTTATGAATGTTTGGAAATGTGAGTTGTTGGAATTGAAAGTTGTTTATGAATGTTTTGTGATTATTGGAAATAAGAATTGTTGGGTATTGGAAATTGTTTTATGAATATTTTGTGATTGTTGGAAATGAGAATTGTTGAGAATTGGAAATTGTTTTATGAATGTTTTGTGATTGTTAGAAATGTGAATTGTTGGAATTGAAAATTGTTTAATACTTGTTTTGTGATTGTTAGAAATGTGAATTGTTGGAAATTGTTGGAATTGAAAATTATTTTATGAATGTTTTTTGATTGTTGTAAATGAGAATTGTTGGAAATTGTTAGAATTAGAAATTATTTTATGATGTTTTGTGATTGTTGGAAATGTTAATTGTTGAGAATTGTTGGAATTAGAAATTATTTTATAAATGTTTGGAAATGTGAATTGTTGGGAATTATTGGAATTGGAAATTGTTTTATGAGTATTTTGTGATTGTTAGAAATAAGAAATGTTGGGAAATAAACATTGTTTATGAATGTTTTGTGATTGTTGGAAATGAGACTTGTTGGGAATTGTTGGAATTAGAAATTGTTTTATGAATGTTTTGTGATTGCTGAAAATGTGAATTGTTGGGAATTGTTGGAATTAGGAATTGTTTTATGAATGTTTTGTGATTGTTGGAAATGTGAATTGTTGGAATTGGAAATTGTTTTATGTATGTTTGGAAATGTGAATTTTGGGAATTGTTGGAATTGGAAATTGTTTTATACATGTTCTGTGATTGTTGGAAATGTGAATTATTGGGAATTGTCAGGAAAGATATATTATTATCATTATTATTTTCGATATAATTCTTATAAATTTTTAATAATTAAATTTTATTGTTTACTAGGAGTCTTAGTTCAATTGATCAAATTTTCATTGACAACATCGATTTTTTGGCGGATTGGGTTTTTGAAGAACCGAATTTGGTAGATGCTAATGACTTGGAAGATAATCTTGGATAAGAAAGCATTGACATGTCATTTGGTGCATTAAATTTGAATGATAACGATGATGAAGTTCCTCTCAATGATAAGGATTTTGTACCAAATGATAACTAGGGTCAATGCAGTTATAGCAAGTATCCTCCCGTTGACGATTGAATTTCATTCCAGGTTATTTTTTCCTCTTCTTTTAATCTTACTTATAATTCATGTTTATCAATTTATGTTAAATTCTACACATGTGATGTAATTGTAAATGTTTTTGTTTCAGGTTTAACTTCAACTTCATTGTTTCCTCGTCATGATAAAGTTATAATAGTTAAGGATATTTATTATTCTTTTTATTGGATGTTTTGATGTAATTATTATTTATTAAAATAATGAAATTGTATTATTGTAATATTTTAAATACTTTGTATTATTCTTATTTTTATATTTGTATTATGATCATTGTCTTTTTTTCATATTAATTGTGATTATTATTTAAAAGTGAATTATTTAAAAATTATTGTTATTTCATATTAAATTATTAATTGCAATTATTATTTATTATTATTATTTTTAGAAACATAGTTGATGTAAACTTGGAAAGTATACAGTATATAACTGTATAATATACCAATTGACTATTTTGCAAAATTTATAAAATTTCAGGGACTATTTCATAAATTTAAAAAATTACCTAAAGCGGTATCCGGTATTGACCGGTACCGGTATAATATCTTACCAAAACCCAATCCAGTACGGTAGTCACAACTTTGATTTATATTGGGGAATTAACTAAAACAAGTTATTAAGCCTTAATCTTATCAAATAAATAATGTTATCAAGTAACTATAATCAAGTTAAATAATTAAAAGAGACGTTGATAGCCCTATTGAAAAACTAATTGTGATCATGATAAGCACAAAAAAATTATAATTTCTCAATTGAATCTTAATAATTGAATAACTTGAAAAATATGAATGATAAAAGGTGATTGATTTAATACCTTATTCAAATTTCTGCAAAAACTTCTTCCTAAGGTTTCAATCACGAGTAGTCTAAGTGTTAAGCCTTTAGCAATATTCATGGTAGCATTTGGTATACCATACTGTATTGAGTGGTTATTGGCAAAAAAATAGTATGGTAAAGCTTCATCTTGTATCAAACCAAGATATCAATTGGTACCAACTTGTATGAATATTCATGAGTATTGGTCCAAAACCAAAAATTGTAAAACTAGATGGACTAAATTGTAAAAGAAAATGTATACCTTTTTCGTAACCTTAGTTGTAAGCCTCTCTCCCCCAATTTCACTCTCATAGTCACTTAAAACAATTTTTCTTTCCTCTCATATCTTCTATGTCAAGTCTGTCAAAAGTCCTCTCCCTTCTTAGCTCTATTATGCCATCTGTTTTATTGTGCCGACGGGTCCTCCATTATACTATCTACTCCTAATCTCATTAGGTCGCCTATCATCTTCATAACTTCACTTTTCAAACATTGAATATTCTTTTAGTTTTTTATCTTATGTGGACTTCATCATGGGTTAAATATTCATTGTATGATGTTTTGTTTGAGAATGGTTTAAACAAAAGGTTATTCTTTTTGTGGGTTGAATGCTAGTGCAATTGAACTGTGAGCAAGAATTGTTCTATTTGTGGGTTGAATGCTAGTATGGTAATGGGTGATTGTGCTTTGTATTTTTCTTTACCAAAATTCAGATGAAGGCTTTTTGCAAATTTCGCTTTGTAGTTTTCTTTTTCAGATGAAGGCTTGAATAATTAAGCTTAAAGGCTTGAAGTTGAATAGTTAAAAACTTACTCTCAGTTCTAAAGTCTTACCATATGCAAATAACTAAACAAGCCTCTTTCTTTCTTTCTTTTTGACTAATACATTAACAATTAATCAATTTCATTAACAATTTCATTACCAATTTCAATTATTTGTTCTTTAAATAATAAATTTATTATTAATTATTTTTAGTATCAATTATGCAAAAATTAATATTAAACATTAGGTAATTTAAATTTTCATAATTATATTAAACCAAAAGTAACTTGATTTTTCCATAATTAAATTAATATGGCTTTTAAGATTTACCTTGATTTCTAGGAATATACTTACTATTCAATATAATGAGAAATTGTAAATGTTTAAGTAATATTTTTTCTTTTTATTTTTTGGTAATACTATCACTTTCAACCAAATTAATACCAACTCTAATAATGAAATATGTAGTTAGTGAAGAGTTGAGATCATTTCCCACGAGGAATCTATTGATAAATGTTATAAGAGTTGAAAACTAAAACAAATTAGGGAAAGGGGGGGAGGGGGCGTAAGGGTTAATGTGATTTTAAGAAATCACAAATGACAAAAATTGTAAATAAACGAAAATATTTAGATCTGGAAAATTAATAACAAACCTTGGTTTTAGGTCACCTATGTTATCAAACTAATATGGATCATCGATATAAAATTAAGTCCATTAACAAATACTCATTGAGTGATGTTCTCTCTTAAGATTAAATGAATAGAAACATATATTTTAAATACTCTTATTAGTCAACAACTTAGATAGATCTTAAGTTTGATTGATTAATAGCTTTAAGAACTAAGAGAACCGGTGAGTAAGACAATACACATATAATATGTATTTAATCTAGATAAGTATCTTTCTTAGAATTTCCAATCCCTAATGTAAAGATGGTAATCCTAATTACCACTTTAGATTAGCAAAAGTGAATGTCAAATCCTACTAATCTGGCTGTAAATTAAATCAATCAATTCCTAATTACGCACCCTAGAGATCAATCAATTCAATCATAAAAAGTAACATGGAAGACACTTAATATTCATAAATGAAATAAACTTTATTAAGAAAATTTCACACATAGTAGATGATAACGTGGTTCCCTTCAACCAAGAAGAAGGATTTAGCTACTTATAACAGAGGTAAAACCCAATAGAAAAGTATCAGGACATATTGTATCCATCTTTACAATTTTTCTAGCAAAATTCGAACCTCCTAAAAATTAGAAAAAAATAGTAGTATAAAAACGTAAAAGATGATATAACTCGCAGTGTCTTCTCTTCTCTCTTATCGTTATCTTATCAGATATACCTCTTTCCAAATCAGATAGCAGATCCCCCACCTAAAGGCAACAACTTGATTCCCAAAACAATTAAAATCCTAGGTGTATCAAATCTGTTTTCAAATCAGACTCTGCATATAAGCTTTTTCCTTGCACGTACCCACTCTGAGTCAATTATTTTTCTGCTAGCTGGAAATTCGAATTGCCTTTACTTTTCTTGCTTCTTTTTTATTCAAATTCTTTTCCTATGTGTTGGAAATCATATGAGAACAATTAAAAAACAACTTCATTAATTTTAAATAAAAATTTCAACATATTAAAGAGATTTATATCCAAAGTTAGCACAAAAGTAACAACTTATCAAATTCCCCCAGACTAATCTTTTGCTCGTCCTCGACAACAATATTTACAATCAATTAGCCAAATAATCAACTTCCATTATTTCAAGTCACACAATAGTAAATAATGCACACTTCAAGAGTCAAACAATTTTGTAACCAATGAATGCCCCAAAGTCTATCATTCAAGTAATATAAATAAAGTCAATTTAAGGCAATCATATTTCAAAAACTAGCACATAATTATAGCAAACTCTCACGGATTGGATTTCACTCAAATCACTCAAGTGTTTGTTGGTTCAGTATTTCACTCAAATTCTTCTAATGAAAATATTCTACCATATGTTTGATTTTCACCAACTTTTCCCTCTTGAAATACAAACATGCACAAATCAAAAGGGATTTATTCAAGGTTGTATTGGGCTATAGGTAAAGGTAAAGATTGACAAACGGAAAAGGTCAAAAATCATAAACATTAGTAAAGCACCTAACCACTTGTGGAGACACAAATTCAATCACGAAGGAGTCAACAAAGTCACTCCGTAGAGATATATTACTCCATAACTTATTTTTCGCTGTTGTATTATTATTTTTCCTTTTCTTTTCTTTTCTCTATTTTTCATCAATTTACTGATACTTAAAGACAACAGTTTAACACACAATTCAAATATAAATCTCTTCAATTTTCTTTCATTTTTTTCTTTTCCTTACTTTCCATATCTCTCCAAATAAGTGTAACATAAATTGTGGTTAGAATGCCTACTTACATTTATGATAGATGAAGATATGAGAGGTTTTAGTTGTTTATTGTGGGTTTATCAAGTTTAGCTCAAAAAGTTTAACAAAGGATATTGAATTAGGTTGGCTTTTTAAGCTAAAGGGTTAAAACAAAGATGACCTTTATCATTTTTGTGCACGTATATATATATACGGTCTCAAGTCGATTCCAAGCAAGTTTTAGAGAAAAATTCACCTTAGAAGATAATCACACATCAAAGAAATACAAATTGATATAGATATTTTCAATCTTTTAGGCCCAAAAACTCACAAATTAATACAATTCACCACAATTATACACCATGTTTAATCATATGATTGCCAAAACTTAACTAAGTTTATATACTTGTATTTCTTAAATAAGTGACATCTATTGTCCTAAAATAAATTTAACTCAAGTTGTGTGCGCTACTTGAGTCATTAAAAATGGAAGTCTAGAAAGTGTTCAAGTTGGCTAATCAATTGCAAACAAATCAATAATCATTCAAAATTTTCTAACAAAGATTCCTAACTATCATTTTTATGGAACATACCCCACCCCCGTAACTAATTCATACATTATCCCCAATGTAATGACATAAAATAAAAGAAGCAAAAATAGAAAGGACTAGAGAAAAGAAAGCTTCTCTATTAGTTGAGCGCCGAAATCATGGGGTTGGTGTATGAGGAGGTTGAAATCCTTAATGTGCCCAATATGCCATCAAATTGTGTTCCATTAGGTGTATCTGATGTTCAAGTCAAGTTAAAAAAGCGTCCAAATTGGCTTGGGGAGGTTAACTACTACTCAGTGTATCTTTGAGTGTATCTGTGACAACCTAACTCCTTGTGGTTGGACATGGGCTGGAAGGGACAGATGGACCTGGATTAGTGAAGGATATCCTTCTATGACTGATGTTCACGATTCCCATCCTGCATAAACATTCCATATCTAAAGGTTCTATGGCAAAAGCCACAACTAATAAATCCAATTTAGCGGCCAATTGAGTGATGTAGGACTCTAATATTAATGGTTTGGATTTTTTGTTTAACACAGATTGAAATTGCATTAAAAATCAAAAACCTAAATTAACTGAAATTTGTCTATCCATACACTATAAAAAATAAAATTCAGCCTTAAAAAATGTACCCGCAGAATCTTGAAGCCCTGAAAAATTGTAAGCTAAGAGTCGATGTATGATTTTGAAATTAGGATTTTTTAAATACGACCTCTTAGATGCACTGGCATTATATGGATAATGTTCGACAAACCATTGAGTCCATAATTCAGATGCATGAAATTCATTATGATAATTACAACAAGAACTTACAAGTGGTTCACTTTTAACATCATCAACTGATATAAAACCCATGGCCACATTAAATTTAGCAACAGATAATGCAAATTCCTTACCCATAAGTCTAAATTCCACAAGTCTTTCAATAAACAAGTTGATTTCTTCATGGGAATTAAATTGAAATGTGTTATAAATTATCTTGTTAATTTAACATATGTAAGGTAGTTATTTTTAACAAACACATTCCAATAAATTTATCCAACTAATTGCTCAAAAGAATCACGAACTTGTAAAGCTTCAAGAGTGTCGGTAAGAACATACTTGCAGGGGTAGATTTTATTTTGACTTAGTTGTTGAAATCTTTGGTTGTCTTCTAGCAGTCGAAAAGAAGTAAAAGCTCCACTTTTTGAATTCCATTGGCTTTTGTTCTCAGTTTGTTTACCTTTTCGAGTGCAATTCCTTATTGAAGGGCTTAGTGTTGGTTCATACATTGGATGGATTGATGGAGTTGGTGCTGCAGTTGTGGTTTCTGATGGAGGTTAGGTGTTTACAAATGGCGTGATTGGTGAAGCTAACCTGCGTGAATCACTCTGCTTGCATGGCATAGCTCCAATCGTTGTGAAATTGTTGTTCTGAAACATGAAAATGAAAACACAAAGTTAAAAAAAATTTGGACTAGAAAATGGGTTGGTTACAGTGGCAAGGAGGGTAAAGGTTTTTTGTTGGAAAGATGTGGGTGTTTACTAATTCGGTAGTGGGGGTGAGAAATTGTGAGTGAGTGAAGGTAAGAGTAAGAGATAAATGGAAGTGGGGAGGTAAAAATGGAATGGGCAGTAAAATGACAGCGGGCTGCGGGAAAGGAAAATATTTTATTAAAAATTGAAAATATTAAAAAATGAAAATACTAAAGGGAATGGCACAAACAGAGACTTTCACAATTTCTTCAAATTCGATGTCTGTCGTCATCTGTTGTTCACCCTTTTGTTCTTCAGAAGATTCAAACACATCAATTATCCTGAATGCGATACTAACCTTCGGATTCTTAAATACATCATTCATGTGGATTGTCTCTTCATCCTGATCAATCCAAAGGATAGGGTTCTTTGTATAGACATTTACCCAAGAATTTTTTATTTTCATATGTGGTATATCTAGGATTGGTGAATAATAGAGAGGGTAGGAATTCTTTTCCTCGTACAATTCCATCGTCTTTTAGTTGCCAATGAATTGGGGTTCGGCATGGTCTTCCTCTAGTTATTCTAGTTCTACCCCATTCCTGAGTGTGATAGCCTCGTATTGCTCTACTTATTATAATTCCATTTTTCTCAAAAAGTCTTTCGTACTTCTCTTACAAAATTCATGAGAAAGCTGTCTTACTTGAATCTCCAAGTTATGAATGGAAGCGACATGATTTTCTGTCATTTGATCAATTTGCTCTTCTAGTCTCTTCTGCCCTCTTTCCATATATGTGAGCTTATCCAAGATCTTGTCCAATTTAGAATCCCATGAACTGGATTCGTCATGTTGAAAGTCAAACAGATCTTAGTGCCCTATGTGAGTACTTAAATTGTTGGACCAATAGAAATCTGGGTGGTTCTGCCACCCCGAAGTGTACATGGTCCAATAAGGGTTGTTATTTCTCCAACCATACTGCTACTTATTGTAATTCTCAAAATTTCCTTGCTCCCTATAATATCTATCTTCCATCATTGTTCAGCATTCAAGTCTTTAGATATCTCATTCTAAGATGTCTCGATGTGTCTTTACTTTGCGCCCCAAATTTTGTTTTTAAATAAAAACAAAAGTTAGTGGAAAAGCTTTAGACTAAAGAACTAAATTGCCTTCCTCGACAACGACACCAAAAAATTGTTCGCTCAAGGTTACCCACACTAAGTTTTACTAATTATATTCTTGGTAATTACCATAAGCGCATAGATTATTCGCGTAGTATCAAAGGTGTCGATCCCACAAGGAAGGGAACTAGTCCTAAAATCTAATGGTAGCTAAGTTCATAATAAACCTAATGAAACAACTAATGCAGAAATTAAATCAATCAATAATCAAAATTTGAGAAATTAAAGTGCCACTAGAATGAACAAAATAGTAAACCACACAAATAAACCGAAACCTAACCTAGAAATAACTAAGTGAGAGAAAGGGGGATTCAATTCGAAACTAAAGAAAATTTACAAATTATGCAAATTTTGATTTAACGGTCCTAGGGTGAATTACTCTCCTGATTTATAATTCTTAACCTTAATTGATAAACCCTAATTCAAATTATAGGAATTGCAATCTCTCAATCTGCAATTGGTCTAAAACCTAAATTAGTTCTGAATTTGTCTATTAACTTACCTAGAATCTATGCTCGATCTCTCATTACATAACTCTATTGGTTTGATTCAACTCTCTACCTATCGATTTACCTAACTCTAGTTAGTCCAAATTGATGATTTTTACCAGCTCACTCTCTCAATTTATTGCTAACTTATGAAGAATCGAAATAGAATCACAATTAAATCAAAATAAAACACTACCAAATAAATTTTATTAATCTCAAGAATCAAAATACCCGAAGGTGAGTTTATACAAAAGATCAATACTCAACAATAGCAATTCCAATCAATATTCAATCTCATACATCAATGAAATCGAAATAAAAAATAAAAAATACTATTGGAATGGATCTCGGAGGTTATGACTATGGGAAACTGCCTATTCTAGGAAGTACTTTGCATCAAACGTATCTTTGTGCCTTTTTTCCTTTGTCTCCTTCCTGAATCGCTTGATTTCTCTCTAGTTTTCTCTCAGATTTTTATAGAAGCACACTGTTTGCTCGACTCTTTTTCACCCTCTCTTTTCTACCGGTGATTGTCATGTAACGTGCTATTTATTTTGTAGCAGCCCTAGGTCAAACTTAGGGTCAAAACGATCCCAAAAATCACTCAAAATTGGAGTTTTCATATAAGCCTGACGTAGGGCACAGTCATGGCCCTGCCTGCCACAATCATGGCTGATGATTTATCCTTTCTTTCACAATCGTAGCCTGAAGTGCACGATCATGGCCTGACTTGATGCTCTCTATCACGATCGTGGCTTCTGGTTCACGATCGTGGCCTGGCTGCTTCTAGCTCTTCCTTTTCTGTCACGATCGTGACCACTGTCTTTTAGCCTAAAACTCTTCAAATCTTTGTCGTTCTTCCCCGTTTAGCCTGGAACACTAACACACACATTAAGGTACCTAAAAAATGTAACAATTAAGCTCAAAGATTCAAACTAACCTATACAAACCACTTAAACACATAATTAACATAATTAACACGTAAACACACACTTAACTCTAAATTTAACACTAAATACTTGACAAATTACACCCTAAAACATTATGCAAAATGCAACTATCAATGAGTGGTTAAATCAACGAAGGCATAAGTTTGGAGCTATTTTGGGATAGCTCTACATAAATCAATTTTTTCACCAATTGCTTGGTTTTCCCCAAATGAGAAAACAACACTTCATGTTCGTGGTTGGGCAATAATATCTATGTAATTGCTTGCCACTGTAACACATCTCCCATCTTCAAAATTGTCTCAAGTTCATCTCTTCCATTTAATGATGATTTTTTCTGCACTTAAGTGTCAATAAAATCTATAGAAATAACAAATTGTTCATCATCTAAAAATTTCATAGCATTGTATATATTGAATTTAATTAATTCACCATTATGAACATCAATTTTGGTTATAGTGGTTTTCAAGAATGACCTTCTAAATAAAATTGGAGTTGAAGAAGATGCATCATTACACCCCATTTGCAAAATATAAAAATCAGCTAGGAAAAGCATTTCACCCACTTAAACTAAGATATCTTCTAACACGCCCTTTGGATAAGTATTTAAACGATCTGCTAATTGAATCACTACATTAGTTTATTTAAGAGGCCCCATGTTTAAGGACTAGTAAACATCATAAGGCATAACATTTATTGATGCATCCAAATCTAATATAGCTGTTTAAATTCTCAAATCACCAATTTTACAAGGAATAGTGAACATACCTAATCTTGACATTTAGGTGGTAGTTTTTTCTTTTGCAATATGGCTGAAACATTCTCTCCCAAATGCACTTTGTCATCAAATTTCAATTTTCATTTTGAAGTGCAGAGTTCCTTAAGAAATTTAGCATAATGAGGGATTTGTTTAATGGCATTAAGCAAAGGAATATTTACTTATACTTTTCTAAAAGTCTTCCATATCTCTTACTCTTTCTCCTCTTTCTTTGCTTTGTTGAATCGACTAGGAAAAGAGAGTTGTACAACAAAATTCTATAGACCTGAATACATCTTTTTTGGCTGATTAGGTTCTTCCTTTTTTGCTTCTTCTTTGATTTCCCTTTTGGAGATTTTTGAAGATGGTTCCTTCAATTCCTTACCACTTTGCAACATGATAACTTTGGCACTTTATTTGGGATTAATTTCTATTTGAGCTGGAAAATCTCCAGAGCTTTGTACCTCCAATAGATTAATGGTTGTTACCATTTGGCTCAATTAATTTTCAAGATTTTGAATACTAGCTTGAGTATCTCGCTGAAATGTCATAGTGTTAGTAGCCAAAGATTTAATTATATCTTCTAAAGAAGACTTACCTTTAAAATTGGGTGTCATTTGTTAAAGTTTTCTAGGGACATACAGTTGCCTATATTGCTGGAAATTTTCAGTAGCTTGTTATCTTTAAGAGCTCCCATAACGCAAATTTGGATGGTCACGCCTATCGGACCCCATTTTCGGAGCCCGGCTATCGCATTTGGATACTAATATTTTTACCCAAACATTTGCATTCAAGCTACCCCCTTTTTTTTTGGCCCATCTCCATTTCAGCCTAATATATTGAAGAATAGCGTTGGTGAGTCCCCAAATTTGCATGTACCATGCTTCGGGTCCGTTAGCATAATTTCTTATCTTCTTCTTCTG
>JANZXR010000171.1:36428104-36457334 GCA_027575705.1 Erythroxylum echinodendron
ATAGGCCCTTACGAGATTATTGAGAAGATTGGGCCACTTGCCTACAAGCTAGCTTTGCCACCAGAGTTATCTAAGATCCATAATGTCTTTCATGTATCCATGCTACGGAGATATAGATCGGATCCGTCACACATAGGCCAACCATTAGAAGTTCAATTAAGGGAAGATTTAACTTATGAAGAACAACTAGTAGCGATCATAGACGTAAAGGAAAAAGTCTTGCGAAATAAGACCGTGAAGCTAGTAAAAGTTTTGTTGAAGAATTATGCAAGAGAGGAAGCAACATGGTATTCTTTGGAAGCTATGAAAGAGAAATACCCACACTTATTTGTAGACTCAGGTAAGAATTTCGAAGACGAAATTGTTTTTAAGGAGGGGGGAAATGTTGGATCCCGCTTTTAGGATTTTTCTATTTTTTATTTTCTTCTACTTATTTTATTAGATTATCAAGCATGAAAATAAATTAGAATTTATGAATTAGAAATTTTTGGAGTTTAATATGGTATATTATGGATTTTGGTAAGGTGGTATAATGTAAAGGAAGGAGTTACAAGGAATTTCATGAATAAGGAAGGGCAAAGATTGGAAACTCAAAAAGTTGTCTTAAGATATTAAAACAAAAGAAGAGAAGAGTCGTGAGTGTTAAAGAAGAAATAAGGAGAAAATCGTAGAAGAACCTAGAAGGAGAGAAGGAGACACCGAAGCAAGGAGAAGGAAAAAGAGAAGGAAGAAGAAGGAAAAGATTAATCAAGTTCTATGTTTAGTTTTTCTTGTTTTGATAGATTAAAGAAATACAAAAAGTAGGATTTATGCGAAGAAAAATGAAGAAGGAAGTGGAGAAACTAGTTTTTATATGATGAAGGTGAAGAAGAAAGAAAGAAAGAAGAATAAAAGAATGGTGTTTTCTTTAGATCTGCATAGATCTTGGTTTTCTAGTTAGAAAGAATCAGGAATAAATCAAGTTAGAGTTTCTTTATGGATAACATGTAGTTCATGCGTGTGTGTTGATGAAATGAAATATGTTTGTCTTAGGTAACCAAGAACACCGACATCAAGAGCAAGGAGAAGACCAAGCTTGATCTTGGAAAATATCAAGCTAAATATCAAGTTAGATAGGTGGGTAATATATTTATGGTTTTGTGATGATGAGCAAATATTTATGTGTATGTATGATAACTTTGCTTGTTTTATTTTCTGTGAACGTATGGCATGTTGTTTGGTGAGGATTTTGTTACTTTGTATGGATGAAAAACAAAAAAATTTAAGAATCATAGAAGCATGAACATATTTGGATATGCATGAACTATGTAAAACTCTATTATGTGGGCGAGAAAGAATCCATTTCGTCTGTCACGTGCACGTTGACCTAAAGCCTTCTCACAGCTGCCCGCCTGTGGCCGCAAGATCCTCAGAAATTGGACTCGTTTTGTTTCACAGTGTAAACTTTGATTTCGCTGTTTCGTTTCACGGAACTCTCGAGCCATTATGTGTATATTGCATTTCTGAACATTTTAAGTATAAATGTATTATGAATGTTATAATTGACAAACATTTTTAGCACATCTGTTTTGTGATTATGTGTTGTGTTATGGATGATTATGGTTTATATGGTTCATTATCACTGGCTATAAATGTATTAGCCACTGAGCTGTGCAGCTCAACCCCCTTTTCTTCCCTCCTCAGGTGCAAACAAGAAGATAGTGACCCCTGCAAGGCATCGATACCACATTATTAGTTAAAGACATTTGGACTAAGTCAGTCCTGTAATAGCACATTTGGCATATCATCATAGATTATTTTTGTATTTTGAATTAAGTTAATGTGTAATATGGTTTTGTAATAACTATGGCAATATTTTCCAAAAGAATATAATGAAATTAAATTTGGTGGTATGATTTTGTTACTTGAAAGATTTCGATAATGATATCTGTATGTGTATGTTTTGTTTAACAAGTGTGCCAACGGTTATTAGTCTTAGAATAACATGTAAGAGTGGGAAAGATTGCATGTGAAAAACACAGATGAAAGGAATCATCTGTGATGATGTCACCACATAGAAGAAAGGAAAAATATAGAGAAAGAGTATTGTCTGTGCTGATGTCAGAGGGCAGAGGCAAGAAGGAATAGAAAGGAGGAGTATCGTCTATGCTGACATCAGAACATAGAGGCAAGAGAAAATATGAAGGAGAGTTATTATTTGTGCTAATGTTAGAATACAGACGCAAGGATGAACTAAGAGTAAAGAGTAAAAGGATTGTCTGTGCGGACATAAGAACACAGAGGATAGACCACAGATGATTAGTGGCCAACACAGAGGATAAAAGTTAACCACAGAGGATATAACATAGAGGATAGATTATACGCCAAGGATAAGACGAAGGAGTTAAGAGGTTTGTTGAAGGATTCGTCTGTGTTACTGTTCACAGACTTCATTTGTGGTGCTGTTCACAGACGAAAGGATTCGTTTATATTACTGTTCATAAACTCCTTCCGTGTTATGTTTCTTCTATATTCACCTATGTCTATCTTCTGTCCCATTGTTGACCCCTTAGAAGGTAGAATTAGACTAAGATGTCTTCATGGAAGTGGTAGAATTTGTAATCCTCTTTCGATCCATATAAAGAAAACCCTGATCTGATCCCTCTATAGAAAGATATGGCAATGAAAAAATATCATCTGTGTTACTGTTCACAGACTATGTTCACCAATACCTATCTTCTGTCCCATTGTTGACCCTTCAGATGATAGAGTCAGACTTGGGTGTCTTCATGGAAGTTGTAGATTTTGGAATTCTCTTTCGAACCATGTAAAGAAAACCTTCATTAGATTCCTCTAGTGGAAGTTATGGCAACTAGAAAACATCATTTTTGTCACAGACTTCGTCTGTTTTACTGTTCACAGACTTCGTCTGTGGTACTGTTCACGCTATCGTCTGGTTTACTATTCATGGCTATCTTTTTTCCTATTTTTGTCCCATTAGGTGACATAATTTTCCTTTGATATCTTCGTGAAAGTTGTATTTCTTGCAATTCTCTTTCAAACTAGCCATAAAAACCCTAATTTGGATGTGTATAACAAAAGTTATGCTAGTAACCCTGAATCACATATACGTAAGGTGTGGACTCGCCAGCGCTGTCTTTTGAAGTTCTTTCAGTTGAAATGGATAAATGATGGTTGAAGAGCGGTGATGAACTAAGAAGGAGAGCTGTTGAGGGCAATTATAGGTGACGAATATGTGTAATCAGTATGCGACAGTGGTAGTATCGAAGAAGAGAGGATAAACACAATAATGGATAGGGTGTTCTCTTTCGGAGAATAATTCACATATTAGGTTATGCTGCATGGAAGTTGGACTTCAGAAACGGGGTCTAACACTTCTGGTATCAGAGCAAGCACGAGTTAGACTCCAGAGATAGGGTCCAACATGTACATTTATTGAAGTATAGTGAATACTCAGACGAATTCTGAGGACTGGACATAGCCCACAGTTTGGGGTAAACCGGTATAAAATTGCAATGTCTATCTTCTATTTCTCAACTTAGTCTATATTATTTTTAAACAAGTGTATAGAAGTTATTTTCTATTTAACTCATAACAATTTTTGTATAACGTTAGTGATTTTCTTTTTAACAAGTTAGAGAATCTCTTATCAAGAAAAATTAAAGATTTTGCATTCAAGAAAAGAATACACAAATTAACCCCCCTTCTTATGTATATCATATATTGTACATAGTTTCTATATTAACGTGTGATTTACTTCAATTGGTATCAGAGCTTAGTTTTCAAGAACCACCTTTCCAAAGTGAGGATAAAGATCCATGGCAGAATCACATGTTTTTAAAGCTAAAGGTGCCTCCATCACAAGACCTCCTGCATTTAATGGTGAAGATTATCATTATTGGAAGGACAGGATGTGGCTCTTCATAGAATCCACACATATTGATCTTTACGATGTCATTGAGAATGGACCATACATACCAAGAGATGATGAAGGAAATACCATTCCTCGTAACAGATGATCAGTTGATCACAAAGCAAGATTTCAACTAAATTTAAAGGCCAAGCTCTTTTTGAGTTGTACTTTAAGCAGAAGTGAATATGATAAAGTTTATGGATGTGAAATTACGAAGGAGATGTAGGATACTCTATCCATTGCATATGAAGGCACAAACTAGGTAAAAGAGTCCAAGATCAGTATTCTTGTATATCAGTATGATCTGTTTAAAATGAAAGAAGATGAGTCTATTCATCAGATGTTTGGACGATTTCAAACTATCGTTAATGGACTTAAAGCTCTTAGGAGAATCTACAATAATGAAGACCATGTCAGGAAGATTCTCAAAAGTCTGACGAAAAGATGGAGACCCAAAGTCACTGCAATACAAGAAGCCAAGGACTTAAGCAAGTTAAAGCTAGACGAATTGCTTGGTTCTTTGAAGATACATTAAGTAGAGCTTGATGCTGAAGATAAACCTAAAAGAGACAAATCTATAACATTAAAGGCCGGTCAGAAAAATCACAAGACTCAAAGAAATAAAAGTTCTTCATCAAAGGCATTAAAGATTGAAGAAGTCAAGAATGATGATACCAGTGAATTTGATCATGATTCAAGTGAAGATGATGACGAATTATCTTTCATTTCAAGAAAGATCAGGAGGATGTGGACAAAGAAAGCTAAAGGAAGTAAAAAGTTTTCTTTTAAGAAAAATAGCAAAGAAGAAGTCAAGAACGGGAAGACCTCTATCATTTGCTACGAGTGTAATAAACTAGGACACTATAAGTCTGAATGTCCATTGCTTAGAAGAGAACCGAAAAAGAATAAAGGAAATAAAAAGAGTAAGATGGCAATTTAGGAAGATTTGGATTCATCTGAATCTAATTCTGATTCAGAAGCATCAGAGCAAGCAAATATATGCTTGGTAGCTGAAAAAGAGGGTGATGAGGAGGTAACTTCTAACTTTAATGAACTGCAAGATGCATATTTAGAATTATTAGAAGATTCACATGTTATACTAAAGCAGTATAGATCCTTAAAAAGAAAGTTTGTCAAAAACTTGAAGAACACGGAAGTGTTAGAAAAAGAAAACATCTGTCTTAAGAAACAAGTAGACGATATGAAGAAAAAAGTATCTATTGATAGATCTGAGAAAATTAGTCAGTTGAAACAAAGGATTAATTCTGTCTCAATAGATTTATCAACCTTTACTGAGAGTACGAAGAAAATGAATGACATGATTAGAAATTATAGACACCCTAATGATAAAAGTGGTTTAGGGGTTATTAAAAGCAATACTCGTTACAAAAAGAATTTTGTTCCTTATAGAAAGAAATCTCACTAGTCTTCTTTTTATCATTCTATGAATAATTATAAGACTAACCCTAAAGGAACCAAGAAAATATGGGTACCTAAAAAGAACATAATATCTACTGTAGATCTTCTTCCTTGGAAAAAGCAGCCAGTACCAATGGTATTTGGACAGTGGATGCTCGCGACACATGACGGGAAGAAGGTCTATATTCCTAGATCTTCAAAATAAGAAGGGAGGAGCAGTAACATTTGGAGACAACCAGTAGGGTGAAATAGTTGGAATCGGCAAAATCGATAAAGATTCCTTTGCATCCGTTGATAATGTTCTGCTAGTTGAAGGTTTAAAATATAATTTGATTAGTGTAAGTCAATTATGTGATTCTGGTTTTGAAGTATCTTTTAATCAAAACTCTTGTGTACTCAAAAACAAGGACTGTTCCATATTCTTTTCTACCAAAAGACGAAACAATCCTTATAAAATTAACTTAGAAGATTTGCAAAGTCAAAATATTTCTTGTTTTATATCAACAGATGAAGAAAAACTGATTTTGCATAAAAAAGCTAGGTCATGTTAGTTTTAAGCATATTTCCAAGTTGATTAAACATGATTTGGTGGGAGGTTTACCAAAAATAAGTTTTAACAAGGATTTCTTTTATGAAAGTTGTCATAAAGGAAATTAGGTTAAAACGTCTTTTTCTTCTAAAAATATTGTAACTTCGTCTAGACCTCTAGAGTTATTACATATAGATTTATTTGGTCCAACTAGGACATTAAGTCTTGGTGGAAAGAAGTATGGTCTCGTAATTGTTGATGACTTCACTAGATTTTGTTGGATATTATTTTTGTCACATAAGGATGGTCTCGTTTAATTTTATCCTTTTCAGCTCTAGATAAATCACTAAGTAAGGACTTAGTCAGCAAGAAGTTTACTATGACAACATACCATGGAATTACTTGTTCGATTGCAAAGAGACTTTCATCCGTAAATTCATCTTGGAGAACCTCAGATGTATTGGTTGGAGTGATCCGACTGAGATGATAGGCCACCAAATTTTTAGCTCCCTTATTGTCGCATATTTCCAACTCAAATTCTTGTAGGAGTATGATCCACCGAATCAACCTTGGTTTTGCTTCTTTCTTAGTCACCAAATATTTCAGGGCTGTATGGTCTGAATAAATGATCACCTGTGTACCCCATAGGTAAGAACAAATTTTTCCAGCCCAAAAACTATTGCCAAAAATTCTTTCTCCATTGTGGAATAATGCTTTTGAGCATCGTTAAGTATCATGGAGGCATAGTAAATGACATAAGGTACTTTGTCCACTTTTGACCCAAAACTACTCCAACTGCATAATCCGAGCCATCACAAATTAATTCGATGGGAATGTCCCACTTTGGTAGCTGAATTATTAGTGCTGTAGTGAGTCATCCCTTTAGTTCATCAAATGCAATCTTGCATGGCTCATTAAAATCAAATTTCACGTCTTTTTAGAGTAGTCTACACATGAATTGCACAATCTTTGAAAAATCTTTGATAAATTGCTGATAGAAACTTGTATGACCAAGAAAAGAACGAACTTCCTGTATAGTCGCGGGGTAAGTTAAAGATCTGATAACATCTATCTTAGCCTTATCGACCTCGATTCCTTTAGAAGAGACTGTATAGCCCAAAATTATGCCTTGATCAACCATAAAAAGACATTTTTCATAATTTAAAACTACATTAGTTTCAATGCATCGTTTAAGCACTTTCTCAAGGTTGATAATGCATGTTTCAAAAGATTCTCCATAAACTGTAAAGTCATCCATGAAAACTTCCATACAATCTCCCATAAGATTAGAGAAAATACTTACCATACACCTTTGAATGTTGTTGGTACGTTACACAATCTAAATGGCATTCTTCAGTAACCAAAGGTGCCTAATGAACATATAAATGTTATTTTCTCTCAGTCCTTTAGAGCAACCAAAATCTAGTGATAACTTGAATAACCATCTAATCAGCAATAGTGAGATTTACCTACACGTCTTTCAATAATTTAATCAATAAACGGAAACGAAAGATGATCTTTTCTATTAACCAAATTTAGCTTCCTATAATCTATGCAAACTCTCCACTCGTTTTGAACATTTGGGGGTATCAACTCCTCATCACTATTTTCTATTACAGTTATCCCAGTTTTCTTTGGAACTACCTAGACTGGACTTACCTAATTGATATCTGAAATGGGATAAATAATTCTAGCATCAAGAAGCTTCAAGATTTCCTTTTTCACCACTTCTATGATGGGTGGATTCAAACGATGTTGGGGTTGTCTTACCTCCTTAGCTTCATCTTCCATCAATATTCAGTGCATACAAATGGTGAGACTAATGCCTTTTAAATTAGCCACTGTCCATCCAAAGGCTTCTTTGTGTTTTCTTAACACCTGAATCAATTGATTTTCCTACAAAAAAGTGATTTTATTTGAGATAATAACAGGTAACGTATCTTGCTTACCTAAAAATATGTATTTAAGATGGTTAGGCAAACTCTTTAGCTCCAATGTGGGTAGTTGAATCAACGAAGGCAGTAGCTTGGAGCTATTTTAGGACAGCTTCGCATAAGATAATTGCTTTACTAATTGCTTGATTTTCTCTAAATGTCAAAACAGAACTTCAAGTTCGTTGTTAAGTACCAACATTTCTGTAATTGATTGCCACTACAACGCATCTCTAATCTCCAAAATTGTCTCAAGTTCATCTCTTCCATTTAATGATGAATTTTCCTACACCCAAGTGTCAATAAAATTTATAGAAACAATAGGTTGTTCATCATTAGAAAATTTCATGGCATTGTGTATATTGAATTTAATCAATTCACCATCAAATTTGATAGTCAATGATCCATTATGAACATCAATTTTTGTACTAGTGGTTTTCAAGATTGACCTTCTAAATAAAATTGGAGTTGAAGAAGATACATCATCACTCCCCATCTGCAAATATAAAAATCAACTGGAAAAGCATTTCACCCACTTGAACTAAGATATCCTCTAACACGCCCTTGGGATAAGGATTTGAACAATCTGCTAATTAAATCACCACATTATTTTCTTTAAGGGGCCCTATGTTTAAGGACGTGTAAACATCATAAGACATGATTTTATTGATGCATCCAAATCTATCATAGCTTTTTCAATTCTCAAATCACCAATTTTACAAGGAATAGTGAACATACCTGGGTCTTAACATTTAAGTAGTAGCTTTTTCTTCTGCAGTATGGCTGAAACATTCTCTCCCAATTCCACTTTCTCATCAAATTTCAATTTTCGTTTTGAAGTGTAGAGTTCCTTAAGAAATTTAGCATAACAACGGATTTGTTTAATGGTATCAAGCAAAGGAATATTTACTTAGACTTTTCTGAAAGTTCCCCATATCTCTTTCTATTACTCTGGTTTCTTTGCATTGGTGAATCGACTGGGAAAAGGAGACTGCACAACAAATTTCTATAAATCTGAATGTGAATTTTTTGGTTGGTTAGATACCTCCTTTCTTGCTTCTTCTTCGATTTCTCTCTGGATATTTTTAGAGAAGGCTCCTTCAATTCCTTATCACTCCACAAGATGACAGCTTTGGCACTTTGCTTGGGATTAATTTATGTTTAAGCAGGAAACTTTCCAAAACTTTGTGCCTCCAACCTATTGATGGTTGTTGCCATTTGGCTCAATTGATTTTCAAGATTTTGAATACTAGCTTAAGTATCTTGCTGAAATTTCATATTGTTAGCGGCCAAAGATTTAACTATATTTTCCAAAGAAGACTTACCTTCAGAATTGGGTGCCATTTATTGTTGTTTTCTAGGAACATAAGGTTGCCTATATTGTTGGAAATTTACAGTAGTTTGTTGTTCTTGACAGCTCCTATAATGCAAATTTAGATGGTCACGCCAACTCGGATTATAGGTGTTCAAGAATGGTTCATATTTCCTTTAATTTTGTCCAATAAATCCCCCCATAGCATTAACTTGTTATGCATTTTCTTCCTACAAAACTGGACATGCATCAATAAAGTGTCCCAACATCAAACATATTCAGCATGCCCTTACTTCTTCTTTCTTTGTGACTGCGAGTTGCCGCACCAAAGATGTAAGATCATCTAGTCTCGAATCCAATGTTGACACATTCACCTCATTTACTTGTTTTGAACTATGGCCATAACGTATTCCAAATTATTGTGTATTATAAGCCATATTTGCTATTAAATCTCTTGTAGCTGTCGGTCTTTTGTCAACCAAAGCTCCACCACTTGCAGCATCAATCATACTTCTGTCTGTAAGCAAACGACCTTCATAGAAGTATTGAATCAGCAGTTGATTGTTTATTTAGTGATGGGGGTATCTAGCACAAAGCTTCTTGAATCTTTCCCAATATTTATATAATGTCTCATTAGTGTGTTATCAGATGCTACAAATTTATTTTCTAATATTGGCAGCTCTTGATGTTGGAAAATATTTTTCAAAGAAGAGTCTCTTCATTTTAGCCCATGTTTGCATATTTTCACCAGCAGAATAATACAACCAATCTTGAGCATAATCTTTGAGAGAAAATGGGAAGGCTCTTAATTTGATTTACTCCTCAGTCACATTCGTAGGCTTCATATCCCTACAAACCACATCAAATTCCTGCAAATGCTTTTAAGGATCCTCTCCCGGTAGACCTCAAAAATTGGTAATAAATGAATCAGCCTTGACTTTAATTCAAAAGTATTGTTGTCACCCAAATTCGAAAAATTAATGCAATGTGGCTGTTGAGCATTCATTGGGTAACTAGTTCATGAAGGGTGCGATTTGCAACCATCTTTTCCTTCTTGTACACTTGTTGTCTCTATTTTGTTTATTTCTATAACTTTTTGTCTGTCTTTTCTATCTCTGAATCAAATAGCAACTGTGTTGTCTTGTCTACTCATGTAACATACATATACCATCAAGAGTTTCCTGACAATGGCGCTAAAATTTGGTAATATTGTCGCCTGCAACTAAATTAATACCAATTCTAATAATGAAATATGTAGTTAGTGAAAAGCTGAGAACGTTCCCACCAGGAATTTATTGGTAAATATTTCACAAGTTAAAAACTAAAACAAATTTGGGGGGGGGGTTAAATTAACGTGATTTTAAAAAATCAAAATTGAAAAAATATAAATAAACAAAAATAATCAGATATCAAAAATTAATGAACAAACCTTGGTTTCGTGTCACCTACGTTATCAAACTAGTATGGATCATTGATATAAAATTAAGTCCATTAATAAATACTCATTGAGTGATGTTCTCTTTTAGGATTAGATGAATAAAAACATGTATTCTAAACACTCTTATTAACCAACAACTTAGATACGATCTTAGGTTTGATTAACTAATAGCTTAAGAACCTAGAGAACCAATTAGCAAGACAACACACATACAATATGTATCTAGTCTAGATAAGTATCTTTCTTAGAATTTCCCAATCCCTAACATAAAGATGGTAATCGTAATTGCCACTTTGAATTAGCAAAACTGAATGTCAAATCCTATTAATATGGCTGTAAATTAAATCAATCAATTTCTAGTTAAGCATCCTACAGATCAGTCAATTCAATCAAATTTAGCAATATGAAAGACACTTAATATTCATCAATCAAATAAACTTTATTTAGAAAACTTCACACATATTAGATGATAACGTTGGTTCCCTTCAACCAAGAAGAAAGATTTAGCTACTCATAACAGAGGTAAAACCTAACAAAAAAGTAGTAAGACATATTATCTCTGATAGTTGTGCATTAGTATATGTTTTCTAGGTAATGGGTATGTGTTTTCTTGCATAATTGTTGTAGTTTAGGATTCATTTTATATGTTTTCATTTACTTTGATTTCCATTGTTGTTCTTTCATGTTTGATGTTAATTTAAGGTAAGAATTGACTTTTTTTTATGTAGGAAGGAAAATAGAGCAACTTAGAGATTGAACTAGAGATCAAAGAGGAGAAGAAAAGAGGATTCCATCTGTTGCCAATTCCCACAATCGT
The DNA here is from genome assembly GCA_027575705.1 of Erythroxylum echinodendron. Lineage (NCBI taxonomy): Eukaryota > Viridiplantae > Streptophyta > Magnoliopsida > Malpighiales > Erythroxylaceae > Erythroxylum > Erythroxylum echinodendron. The sequence goes on from JANZXR010000171.1 coordinate 36,439,464, forward strand.
GGGAATCATACTAATTCTCACGATCGTGGGAATTATAATCCGAAAGATTATGCAGGGCTTCATCAAATTTAGGTTTTTTGAACTAATAAAAGAGAATTAAGCCTCCTTGAACAAAGAGAGATGAAACCCTTATGTAGAAACACTATCCTTAAGTGAAGAACACGTGTTTGGAGCCTTCAGGAATGATTGAAGTCAAAGATCATCATGAAGATTGGAGACAATAGCACATCAACACCGAAGTTTCCAATTTTTGGCAAAGAAGAGAAGGAGTTTTCTTATTCAATTTTACTTCTTCTATTCTTTGTAAAATAGTTTATTTGAATGTTGATGATGTTATGGAGACCATGAGTAACTGATTTAGTTTTAGGGATTACTTTTGAGCTATTTTGTTAGAACTCCTATTTTATTAAATTAAATGAAGTTATCTTTGATGATTGTTGATTTTATTTATGTTCTTGCAATAAATTGAGAGAGTGAGTAAGAATGATTGTGTAGGATTGTACAACAAGAGTTGGTAGTCTATAGATATACAATCATCATATTAATTGACTAGTTAGAAGAGAGATCTCAAAGAATTCAATTGATCACCCATAGGATAGTTTAATAACTAGTTGAATTAGTAGATTCATTGGGTAGGTAGAGAGATTGTCCAATTGATTCCCTTTAATTTGATTAGAGACAATTAATTACACCTTCAGAAAGGGTAATTAATACATTCGAAAATCTAGGGTGAGACACAATTTGATTAATAAAATAGGAGGGAGACAAAATAGGCAAAAAAGTAATCTTTAGTCTTTAGATTCTTGAATTCCAATTTTTCTACATTTTGGTATTATCTATTTCTTTATGTTAGTCTTTTAATTTTAATTTAATTTTTCAGATTATTTGTATTAAACAATTTCGTTTCTTAAACAAAGTTTTAGTGTTTGGGCATCAATCCATATGGGATTGATATCCGTTCTTTTTAACTACAAGTCATGACCTGTTCACTTGCAATTTTTAAGCGTAAAATAAGTAGATAGGTTTTACCATCAACAAGTTTTTGGTGTCGTTGCGGAGGATTGATTGTTTAGCATTTTGATTAGTTTAGATTACTTTGATTTAAAAGTTTTTGATACTTTTCCTTTTGTAATTGCAGGTGTATGAACACAAGGAGCATACAAAGATTGATAGAATTTGGCAACAACGAACTATTCGATATCACAAGACACATCAAGACATCTTAGAATGAGCAATGAGACATCTGAAGAGTTAGATGCCAAGAAGAAATAGAAAGAACAAAAATGGAAGATAGATATTATAGAGAGCAAGGAACTTTTGCAAATTACAATGAGGCGCAGTATGGTTGGGGAAGTACCGATCCTTATTGAAACATGTTCAATCCAGGGAGATAGAACCACCCAGATTTCTATTGGTCCAACAATGCAAGTACTCACATGGGATATTAAGACATATTTGAATTTTAGTAAGATGAGTCTAATTCATGGGATTTCAAATTCAACAAAATCATGGATAAGCTAACAGAAATGGAAGAGAACCAGAAGAAGATGTTTCTCGTCCTAGAGGAAAGTCAAAAGAGACTGGAAGAGAAGTTTATCAAGTTTTTGAAAATCATGCCACTTTTATTCACAACCTGGAGATTCAAGTAAGACAATTTTTCTATGAATTTTGTAAGAGAAGAAAGACTCTTTGAGCAACATGGAATTATATCAACGAGAGCAAAATGAGGCTATCACATTTAGAAATGGAGATGAACAAGAAGAATCAATGAAAGAACAGGCTAAACCTTACCTTATAGAAGACCAAGAAATCAAGAAAGATGATAAAGAAAAGGATAAAAACCCTCCCTATTATTCACCGGTTCTTGATATACCATATAGGAACAGCGAAAAATCTTAGGTAGATGTTCATAAAAAGAACTTTATCTTTTAGATTGATGATGATTAAATGAAATTCACCATGAATGATGTATTTAAGAATCCGAAGGATAGTAACTCATTCAGGATAATTGATGTTTTCGAATCTTCTGAAGAATAAAAGGACGAAGAATAGATGACAACAGACATTAAGTTTGAAGAAGTTATGAAAGTCTCTATTTAGGAAGTGGAAGAAGCAAAGGAGACGAAGGTGATTAAGGAAAAAAGAGAGCAACTCACCTTCGTACAGTACAAATTGTTGGATTCAATGAAAGATTCAGGGAGTTTTGTTATTCCCTGTTATATTGATAGTTCACTTGGAAAAAAAGACATTATTGAGCTTAATCAGTTTCCATAATGTTATCCATATTGTCCTTTTGCTTATTTTACAATTTGTAGCTTACTTATAGACTACAAAACCAATGTTAAACGAAAAAAGTAGAAGCAAGCCGTTTATAATTAATCTTGCCTGATTTTCCAAGGAAGAGCATCGAGCTACTGATGTTAACAGAAGTGCTGCGTGGGAGGCAAATCATGATATTTTATTATCTTTTAATTGATTTTGTTTATCTGTTTGTTTGTTTGTTTAGTCAATTAAGATTGTGCTTGAATTAAGTTTGATTGATGTTTAATTTAGTTTTTATTTGAATTCCAACTTGTTTTCTTTTCGAAATTCTGATTGATAATATTAATTTGATGTGTTTATAGTTTGTGGGATCATGCAGAACTAATACTAAGCTTGGAAGAAGGTTTGGAATTGTGAGAATCACCTCATCCCACAATCGTGAGAATTAGAGTGATTCCCACGATCGTAGGAAATCTCTCTAGAAACTTTCTAGAGAAAAAGCCCACGATCTCTCTAAAAACTTTCTGGAGATAAATCTCATGATCAAGGGAATTGTGGGAATTCTATAGGGGAAATTTAAACTTCCCATTTTCTTCTTTCACCCACTCTCAAAATTTTCACTCCTTCTATCTTTAGCCCATGAAATTCTCTCCTCCCACTCTCTAAAACTCCTCATTTTTCTTTAGATTCTTGGTATTTTCTCCAACTCTTCTCATTAATCTTACAATCTTTTCATCTTTTCATGCATTAATCATTCAAAAACAAAAGAATTTGGGTAAGATTTTGCTCTCTCTCTCTCTTAAATATGAAATTTATTCATTTTTTCTCATTTTTTGTAAAGTTTCTTCTTACAATGGCATCAAGGAAGATGATGGCTCGAAAACTGACTGACGAACTCCGTTTACAAGTTTCTGGTGAAGGTAAGTGCGATGTGGCGGTAACTTATCGTTCTCCATTCCCAATCTATTTGGAAGAAGAAGGTATGCATTTATACGACCTTAGGGATAAAGAAATAGTCACTCCTCATTATTTTGATTTTGAATTGTTAGAAAACATAGGAGTGAGATGAAAACTTGAACAACTAGCTACAAACGTAGGTTGGAATAGGTTTGTCCGGTGTGACTTACTTGTTTACCTTATGATGACCACATAGTTTTGCACTACATTCCAGTATAACCCTAAAATGGATGTGTTTTGGTTTAGCTTAGCCAGAAATATTTTTAAACTTGATTATACTGTCATGCGTGAAATTTTCAATTTGTCGAATGTAAAAATTCTAGATGGTCACTCTAATTTTAATGTCGATTCTTATTGGAAAACTCTAACTAGGAAAGAAAACTTTGACTCTAAGAATGCATCAAATTCTTTAATTCGCAGTGCCAAGCTGATATGAATGAATTTTACTATATTTTTATATTTTATTTCATTTAAATTCATTAATATTTTTGTGTTTAATTGCTCATTTTGTATTCCTATTAATTTTACATGTAGATTTAATTATGCAATACAAATATAATATTAAAACACGAAGTTTTGAAGCCATTACGAGCCTTAGGCTGTCCATAATGCAGCCAACAAAGTGAAAAATTAGAGAACCATCAAAGAGGTTGTCCAAAACGACAGCACATGAAGAGAAACTAACAGACCAGGACGCAATATAATGCAGATGCCAGGAGGACATGCCAACGTTTTGGCCAAGACAAAAGAAGGGGTTTACTATGAATAGTAAGGCTGGACCAAAAACTAAAACATTAAATTGTCACATCAAGCTACAGAACAGAGGATGGAGGTAGAAAGAGAGAAAATAGACTGGGTGGCGATAGATATAGAAGAAAGGATTGCGTAAAGAGAGAAAAAGAGTGGCAGAATCAAGGAAGAGAAGTGAATAGTATAGGTGGTCCATCGATGTTTAATTGTCCCATCAGTAAATAGTACTATGAATAGTGAGAAGAAGAGAGGTTGCACAGTGAAGGAGAACCGAAGGGGGCGGTTAGGTTAATTTATATGGGGTTGAAGCATTTTCTTAGGAGACCCATGGAAGGCTAAATGTCCCGACGTCGGTTAAAAGGTGATATCGACGTCGATGACCCGGGTTAAACATTTTTTTATTTTTTTATTTTTTCTTTCATTAGGAATTGATTATGTTATCTTGTGTTTATTGGATTGGGTACTGAATGATGATGATTTTAATGCTCTATTAAATCATTTTTCATGAAAACCCATTGCTATAATCGCATACAATGCGTAATCGTTGTATTCCCGATTCATGTGCAGCGATTAATGATCCCGAATCATTAGTGATAACATAACATAGGTTAAATAATTCGAGCTTGTGTGATTATTGCCTAGATTGATTTATTTTCTCATTCATAATGCAGTTGTTAGGATAAACTTAGAGAACTTATTCTAGGTTTCCCAATAGCTAGGGTTAATTAACGAGCGTTTCGTGATTAACTAGGATCTATTAAAAAATTGAGATTAACAGAGCTTATTGTTAATCTACGACCAATAATTTCTAAGAGAGATAAAAGAACAACAAATCAATGAATTATGCTTAATTAGGGTGTAGGCCGAGATCGAGCCAAAGAACCAGATCCCTTCCGAATTCCCCAATTTTATTTTTTTTTGCACATTTTCTTTAATTTTTTCATTAGGTTTATTTTATTTTATTTTCTTATTAAATCCAAAACCCCCTATTACCTAAACGTCAATTAATTTCATTTCATAGGCTAACCGAACACTCCCTGTGGGATCGACCGATACTCACTACTGCTATAATAGTAGTCTAGGTATTTTATTTTGAATAGCGTTACGACGTGTTGGTCACAAGCATTTACTTTTACACAAATTTATGTGTTTAATTGTGTTTAATAAAATTGAAAGGAACAAATGCTCCACCAAAAGAACTTTTCTTTTTATGGTGCATGGATCGAAAAATTAAAATCAATACACCTTATAGGATTTTTCGATCAATAGTGAGTGTTGTTAACAAAAGGACTTCGTGTTTTAAGAGGTCTTATGTTGCTTCTACTTTGGGTGTTCTTTATAATGTTAATATTGAAAATTTGCGCACAATGTCACACGATATGTTTGACATATTGTATTTGAGATGTTCTGAGATTTTGGAGTTCAATTCTATAGAATTCTGAAATTCTCATACGTGTACTGCAGTGAGGAACAAGAGGGGAATCAGTACAGCCGCCTCCCGACCCTCTACATCCTGCACAATCCCAGAGCCAGAGGAAGAAGCACCGGAGGAGGAATCGAGTGCACCAGCAGAGGTCGACCGATATCAATAAATCCTTGACCAGATGGCTGCCAATTCTTAACAAATGATATCCTATCTAAATGAGCTTGGCACCCAAATGTGGAAACTTCACAAGGAGCAGCGTAGTTTGAAGAAGAGGTTCCTCAACTTCTATCGGAGGAACAATTTTGAAGCTCCTTCACCAACACCATCGCCACCATCATCTGAATAAGCTCTTCTTACCTGTTCACTTTTATATTTCGTTGTTTCTTTTGTCTGATTTAATTTCATTTTTTGTTGGGTTTCCATTTTCTTTTGTTTGGTTTCATGTCATTTTTTATTTGGTTTCATTCCATTTGTGTGTTTCAATTTCTTTTGTTTAGTTTGAGGTCATTTTCCCTTATTTGGTGGTTGACTTGTCATATTGAGGACAATGTGAACTTTAAGTGTAGGGAGGTGATATTGACTTTCTCAATTACATTGTTTGCATTTTGTTCAATAGGTTGCATGGTTAGGCATAGCATGTGCTTTGTGTCAGTAATGGAACCACATTTGAATCATTCTAATGAATATGGCTATGAGATTATATCATGCTAGTTGGAATTAGATTGAATGCATGCTTGAACTCAGATTAGGCTACTTAAGTAGAAAGTGAACCATATAGAGTGATGAAAAATAGTTGGTTACATAAGCTTAGTCACAAATTAACATTTGAATAATGAGGTAGTGTAGAGATGCATAATGAGTTTTCATTGGAGCCAATGTGAGGATTGAGTCATATGACTCCATCCATAGTCATTCTATTTCTTTGTTGAGTGATACTTCCTTAGGTTATTACCTTCAAAACTTGCTTTGAATCGGTTTGAGTCAACTGGATGTATGCTTAATAGAGATGATTTAGGCCCTTTTTGTGTTAACTCTTGGCTTAAATGACCTACCCTTTGTATTATCCTTTGCTACCCCGTCAAGCCTTAACCTTTTATTTCTTGAAAACACCCAAATTTTTAAAACTTTAACCTTTTTAACTTACCCATTCACAAGCTTAATAGAGTATTAAGTAATACATTGGTTGGGATCGTTGTGAAAATTTACCAAGATGAGTTGAGTATATTTCTGCCTCTAGATTACAGTGTATATAATGCTATTTTGATTTATAGTTCTTCTATATATTTAGAGAAAGAGAAAAAAGGAAAAAGGAAAAAAAGAAAAGAAAAAGGAAGAACAAGTTAGTAGCATCAATAAGTGCATAATATAGTTATAACTATATATCTTAGAGTTATGTTTTGTTATCCCTTTATATTCGCTTTTTACTTTTGCGAATGCTTGAGATTAACCATTTTTTCCTCTTTACCCACCTTAACCACATTACAACCCTAAACAAGTCTTTTTGATATATTTATGCATGCAAACATTATAGAGGAGAATTGGTGTATTAGCAAGCCTATGGTAGTGTAGTTTCTTATAGGAAGTTTGAGCGAAACACTAAACATCAAACACTTGAGAGAAACGAGTGAAAACTGTTAGGAAAATTCATGTTACATCTTTACTTATCTTTTAATGATGGTTCTAATTGTTTAGTTTACTTATGTACACCAATGAAAAAGTAGTCATGATATGTGTATTGACTTGATATTTGAGTTGGCTTAAATTTGAGGGATTGTATGCTTTGATCTTTGTAAAAATGAAGTGATAGAATTGCATGGTTGTATTTATTTTGCTTGAGGACGAGCAAGATTTAAGTGTGGAGATGTTGATAGTTATGCATTATTATATGTTTTTTTTTAGGTAATTGACATGCGTTTTCTTGCATAATAGTTGATTATTATTGTAGTTTAGGATTCATTTTGTATGTTTTCATTTAGTTTGATTTCCATTGTTATTCTTTCATGTTTGATGTGGTAAGAATTGACTATTTTTTATGTAGGAAGCAAGATAGAGCAACTTGGAGATTGAACTAGAGATCAAAAAGGAGAAGAAAAGAGGATTCCATCTGTTTATAATTCCTACGATCATGGGAATTATAATCCGAAAAATTATGCAGGGCTTCATCAAATTTAGGTTTTTGGACTATAAAAAGAGAATTAAGCCTCCTTGAACAAAGAGAGATGAAACCCTTCTGTAGAAACACCATACTTGAGTAAAGACCATATGTTTGGAGCCTTGAAGAAGGATTGAAGTCAAGGATTATCATTAAAATTGAAGAAAATAGCACATCAGCACCAAAGTTTCCAGATTTTGGCAAAAAAGAGGAGTTTCCTTATTCAATTTTCTATCAATTTTACTTCTTCTATTCTTTGTAAAATGGTTATTTGAATGTTGATAATGTTATGGAGACCATGAGTAGCTGATTTAGTTTTAGGGATTGCTTGTGAACTATTTTGTTAGAACTCCTATTTTATTGAATTGAATGAAGTTGTCTTTGTTTGCTAATTTTATTTGTGTTCTTGCAATAAATCGAGAGAGTGAGAAAGATTAATTGTGTAGGATTGTATAACGAGAGTTGGCAACCTATAGACATACAATCATCAAGTTAATTGATTAGTAGAAGAGAGATCTCGACGAATCAAATTGATCACCCATAGGATAATTTAATAACTAGTTGAATCGATAGAGTCATTAGGTAGGTTGAGAGATCGTCCAATTGATTTCCTTTAATTCGATTAGGGACAATTAATTACACCTTGAGAGAGGGTAATTAATACATTTGAAAATCTAGGCTGAGACACAATTTGATTAATAAAATATAAAGGAGACAAAATAGGGAAAAAAAGCAATCTTTAGTCTTTAGATTCTTGAATTTTGATTTTTTGAGTTTTGGTATTGTCTATTACTTTGTGTTAGTCTTTTAATTTTAATTTAATTTCCAGATTATTTGCATTAAACAATTTCGTTTCTTAAAATAACTTTTGTCTAAATTAAGTGGTATTTGAGCATTAATCTATGTGGGATCGATATCTGCTCTTTTAACTACAAGTCACGACCCATTCACTTGCGATTTTTTAGCATAAAACAAGTAGATAGGTTTTACCATCAATAGTCTTCTCTACAATTTTTCCATAAAAATTGAAAACTCCTAAGAAAACCCAAAATAGAAGAAAAATGTGAAAAGATGATATGTCTAGAAGGGTTTTTTGTCTTCCCTCTTATCCTTATTTTATTCAGATACACCTCTTCCAAATCAGGTGGCAGATCCCCACATAAAGACGACAACTTGATTCTCAAAATAATTAAAATCCTAAGTGTATCAAATCTATTTTCGAATCAAACTCTACAGATAAACTTTCCCTTCGCACGTGCCCACGCTTAGTCAAAAACTTTTCTACCAGCTGGGAATTCGAATTGCCTTTACTTTTTCTAGCATTTTTTTATTCCAATTCATCTCTCATGTATTAAAATCATCTTAAAACAATTAAGAAACAAGTCCATTAATTTTAGATAAGAATTTCAATACATTAAAGAGATTTATATCCAAAATTAGGAAAAAAATAATAACTTATCACACCGCTATAGAAAAAGCACCATTTTGACCCCTTGGAATTTCCTCAATCCTCACTATTTTGAGCCTCTTTATTCCTCATTGTTTGGAGACAATTTTTTCAATCCATAATTTCTCTTCTTCGCTTTGGACGATTCCAGAATCATCCCTCAATCCCTAATTCTTTCTTCTTCTCCCACACTTCGTTCTAACATTTGACAAAATTCGTACACTCTTCAAATTTCGGGAAAACAAGAAGTCAACAACACATTGAGAAATGGTCCTTCAACTTTCTAAAGTTTACAGTATCGGTTACTACCACGCAAAATCGCTAATTTTTTATATTTTATTAATATTCAGTCTTAATAAAATAATAACTAAGAATAATTTAGAAATAATACATAAATGCAATATAAATTTTATAATTATAATTTTATTTATAATAAATAATTATCTCATATATTTTATTATATATATCTAAACATGTATAAGATAAAGAATATCGTTATATTATTTTGATATTACGTTACAATGAATCGATATCGAATAAAGCAACACCTTTCCAGTGTAGTTTAAAAGTCACCTCCACATTGAAGTTCAATAACCATTGATTTCTGAGCCCATCCTCTGAGTAGCTCGACACCAATAGGGAAGTTCACATTCTATAAGGTCTTCATATGTTAGTGGATTGTCCCATTATTTACCTACATTTTTTGTATAATTAGGTTGGTAAGGTCAAATTAGGTTGGTTTAATTATTTTTATTTCCGAAGAATGATTCATTGTATGTTCTTTAAGTGATCACTAAATCCCCCTTTTTTTTCAGTTCGAAGCATCAATTTGGGAAAAAGATCAAAGAAGCTGTCACAAGGTCAACTTTTGTTCTTACCTTGTGATGTAGGAAATTAGGTAAATAAAATAAATGTAAAAGGGGCTCTCAGTATTTCAATTCGATTGTTTTATGGTTGTGAGGTACGAAGCATTTGTTTTACATTGTGGGGGTATGCATGACGTATACTTTAATAGATAATCGGTGTGTTTCATCTTGTAAATTGCTCTTTTTCAATATGGATGCTTATGGGGTACGAGGCATATGTTTTATGATGTGGGGTAGATATCATTTCATAGATAAATGATGAGCTTCATTTAAATAATAGTTGTTACATTAATTTGATCTCTATATTTTGATTTTTGTTATAATAGTTGCACTAATTCGAGTGATCTCACATTATGTATCCACTTTTTAGAAGTTTTCAACTTGTATGAAACACCCAATACTAGTATGTATTTTTCACAATCGCTTATATGGTATAATTTAGGCATTATGTTATTCATTAGAATTTAGGAGATATAGATGTCCGGCTCCACTGCGACCTATTTTTGACCCGGGTTAACCAAGATATAAAAGAGCCACGAGCTGACCATAATCAGCCCAACCCGACTCGTGGCTCGATCGTTACTTCCAAGACAATACCCTTTCAATTTTTTTTAAAAAAAAAGAAAAGCCCGTGACTAACCCATACCATCCCGCCTGACTATGGCCTGACCTAACCTATTAACATGCTTAAAGATGTTTACAAACATACAAGACAAATATAGTGCAAGTTTGATTATATATTAAGAAAACAATGCAGGTTTTTTTGTTTGAAGAATATAATTCTATGATTAAATTAAATTGCTAATTATAAACCGGACATTATAATTGAATATACTTGTCAATTCTTCACACTTCCTTACAATTATATAACTTAATGTAAAAGTGTGTCCAAGTTTAGACGTATACAGAGAGTTAGGTCGCAGCACTTCAACCAAATGTGAAAATCACAGGACTTCCGTTAATCGACATATAAATGATAGTGACAGGCAAAACACCTATTGAACAAGGCAAACAAATGTCAAGTGTTAAGAGACGAACTCATTATAGCTAATATTTTCTTCTTACATACTGGATCCTTTGCTCCTTGCTATTCTTGCAGGAACATTGCAAAAAAATAATAAAGCCCCAAACTATATCCAAAATCTGAACTTTTGGCTTGAAATTTTCAACTTTGGAGCCGCTGGAGGAATCAATCTGAGAGGTGATTAAGAAATACGCAAATGAAATGTAACTGCATAATCGAAACACTGGTGCTCATTTGACTGCTGGATAGAGAACAGGCATGTAAGGCCGTCCACTTCCATTAGAATCGGCAAAGAAATCTCCAGACTCAGACGATGTTCGGGTCTTTAGATTCTTGGGAGAAGCACAGTAGGAATCATTGGAAGCATTGCTAGTGGAATAGGTTGATGATGTAGGCAGTCCATGTATCCTTGGCAATCCTGTTGCATCCCCACCCAAACTGTATCCTCTTTCAACTGTTTCCGCTTCCAATGGCAATTCATCCAATGTCTAGTACGAGAGATCAAAGTCAATTCAAGATGTCAACACAACCTTTCAGGTATTCAACTCAAAAGGTTCCTTTCATCTAACATATCCTACTATCATTCACAAACCAGTCCCTATAGGTATGCCAATCCCAATAATCGTACTATATTGGCTCCCAGACTTGGGAGTTCTGCACCACCAAATGTTATTAATTCCACTTTCCTTCCGTATTTAAATGTTGCAAAAGTAAAGTGCATACCGGTAAGAAAAAAAAAAAACAGGAACCTATAGGCACCAAAGAAACTAGAAACACCCACCCTAAATGCCTGCTGAAGAACTCTAAGTGTTTCTCTCGTCTGTTTTCTCTTCATTGCTATCTCACCAGGTTCCTGCAACATCTCTTCAAATAGATTTTCCCTGTTTTGTTTAGACAAATATTTCAATTGAACTTGAAAAAACTAATGCACAATCTACGAACCAGAGGAAGAAATCAAGGCAGTAATTATAATGATGGTATCTCAAGTCACCTGTAGAGCTTCTTAATGAAGACATTGTGCAATTCTCTCTTTGTATGGTTCACCTATTTGATAACCAATCAACATCAGAAATATAAGTTCCTATATTCAAGTCAATAAAGCTACAAGCACTGCACCAGAGGGATGATACTAAAGCATGTTTGAGAAGATTCAACAAGATTCTGGCCCAGAAGAAATATGTTTTTGAACCGTTAGGAATAAGGGTCACAAAGGAGAGTGGTTAGTCTATACAAGGAAGAAGAAGACAGGCTGTAAGCAGTAGTGAGATAGCTAGATATCAATATATTTCAGTGATTCAGGTTGTTAGCATGAGTTATCCATTCTTTAGAAGTTTGCTAGGATAAATAGATATAAAATAATAGTCTATAGGAGAAGGGGGATAGGCCTTACATTGGAAATAATTATCGGAAGATTTCCTGAGATTTTAAGGGGGTTCTCCTTGAGAAGAAGGTTCTTCCTTCTTGTTTCGGAATAATACTGAGCTGTCGCTCTCTACCTAGTGTCATTTGACGAACGGGTTCCTTGAGTTGAATTGTTACCTAACAAATTAGTCCAACCTGTCGGACCCATGGAGGCACGTGTGAGAAAGTTAGATTACTCTGTTGCTAGAATCGAGAGAACCATGGGGGAGCAAGTCCTAGACTTGACGGAAGTCAAGAACGGCATGGGTCGTCTGGAAGCCATCTTGACTCATTTGATGCAACGACAAGGGTCAAGCGACAAAGCAACCTCCTAGGCTAGCAAAGAGGACGTTGAAGGTGAGAAGGACCACGAGAATCGCTTTTGGGTCAAGAAAGTCGAACTGCCCATTTTCGACAGAACAGATCCGTTGGGTTGAGTGGTTCGAGCAAAGAAATTTTTTTAAGTCCACCGTGTCAAGGAAAAAGAAAAGATGCGACTAACCTTCGTCAGCATGGAGCGGGCTGCGAAGCATTGGTTTCGCTTCCTGCGCAAGAAGAGTCCGATGTTAACATGGAACATGCTAATTCCCACTCTGCTACAGCGTTTCGAAGAAGGCAGTCACGGAAATGTTTATGAAAGACTAACATCCATGCAACAAGTTGGTACGGTGGAGGAATATTTGCGGGCGTTCGAAATGTTGGTGGCACAAATACCCAAGGCTTTGGAAGAGCAGCTGTTAGGATATTTTTTGGGTGGCTTCAAACCAAAAGTGAGGTGTCAGGTCTGATCAATGCGACCCACTATAGTTTTACGAGCAATGGAAATTGCTCGTGATATTGAGGATGAACTACAGGTGATTTATGGAGGAAATTCTTCCATTACTGGCAATTTTACAAATTGTGTACAGACATGCGTTAGTATAATTTCCAAAGTTCACGGAATAACGACAATTGGAGGGTCTATTAGCAGGATGGCGAGTAATGATCCAGGCAAAATCCCTAGAGGAATGGAGTGGAAAACCCACAAACATAACCATAGTGGTTCATTTGTGGGGTTTAATTCTCATAATGGGACTTACAGGAACAGAGGGTCACGCAACAATCGCATGACCAGGCAGCTCCCCTACCCAGAATTTTTAAAGAGGAAGGAGGAAGGGAGATGTTTTCGTTGCGAATTGCCTTTTGGCCTGGGACATAAATGTCCGGAGAAAAGTTTTAAGAGTGACCATTTTAGGAGAAGATGAAGATGTGGCTTCAGAGGTAGAAGAAGGTCTAGACACACATGAAATATCAAGGGAGGTTGCTAAAGAAGCTCAGTGCGACTGGATGGAACTTTCACAATTTTCTGTCGAAGGATGGACACAACCCAAAACCATGAAGCTTTGGGGGAAGATTGATGGAACACCTATTTTGGTGTTGATTGATAGTGGGGTGAGTCACAACTTCGTATCCAAAGAGGTGGCCTTGAAACAAGGCTAGAAAGTGCGGACTACTACGAGCTTCAGAGTGAGGATGGGGAACGGTCAGAAACAAGACTATCAAGGCTGCTGTGAAAGTTTAAATCTAAAAATGCAAGGTTATGCTTATTCAGGAGATTTTTTTTCTCTTTGTGTTGGGAGGAGTGGATATTATTTTAGGGATGATTGGTTGGTTTCGATAGGTGAGGTGCAACACAAATGGAAAGATCTTTTCATAAATTTTTCGCATTTGGGGGGTCAAGAGTCACTGTTAAAAGGGGCTTTTAATCTTTCAAGATCTTTAATTTCCACCAAGGCATTAAGGAAGACTACTGAAATTGAGGGTGCAGTTATGGTGTTTTTTCGTTTAGAGAAACAAGGGAAGGATGACAACTGGTCCAGAAAAATAGGAGAAAAACTCGACCATCACTAGCAGCAGCAATAACAAGTGTTGGCAAGATTTCAACCAGTATTTTCACACTCAATAGGTATTTCTCCCAACAGACCAGTTGATCTAAAATTCCAATTAAGGCTGGGGTTGATCCGATAAATGTGAGATCTTATCATTATCCTCATCTACAAAAAAATGAGATTGAGAAACAGGTTTCGAATATCTAGCTTCTAGGGTTATCAGACCTAGCAACAGCCCATATTCAAGTCCGGTGACTCTTGTGAAGAAGAAAGACGGCAGTTGGCGGTTTTCTGTCAATTATCTTTTTTTTTTTTGGTAAATAATGTTTTGTGTCAATTATCGAGCTTTGAATAAAGCCATAATACTGGACAAATTTCACATACCAGTGATTGGAGAACTCTTGGATGAATTGTTTGGAGCCACGTATTTCTCTAAAATCGATCTACAGACAAGGTACCATCAAATACGCATGAGTGAAGCTGACATTCCCAAGACGACATTTCGGACACATCAGGGCCATTACGCTCTTCATGCCGTTTGGTCTCACCAATGCACCAGCCACTTTCCAATGTGCTATGAATTAGATCTTACAGCCCTACCTCAGAAAGTTTGTGTTAGTTTTTTTTATGACATTTTGGTCTATAGCACTGACTGGGATAGCACATCTATCACTTAAGGACGGTATTACATACGTTGTAGCAACATCGTTTATATGCTAATACAAAAAAATGCATTTTTGGGAAGTTAAGAATTGAGTACTTGGGTCACATCATTTCCAAATATGGGATTGCTATAGATCCCAAGAAGATTGAAGCAGTTTTACAATGGCCTATCCCTACATCTCTCAAAGCATTGAGAGGATTCTTGGGTCTGACTGAGTATTACCGAAGGTTTGTGAAGGATTATGGGAAGATAGCACAACCTCTTACCAATCTATTGAACAAAGGGAATTTTAAATGGGATACTCCTGTAGAAACAACGTTTCAGAGGCTTCAGAGCTGTTTCTACAGAGGCTACAGAATGCTCTGACCAGTGCTTCTACCAAACTTCAATACCCCTTTCTCGGTGGAGTGTGGTGCATCGGGTAAAGCCGTGGGAGCAATGTTAATACAGGAAAAGAAACTAGTGGCTTTTTTCAGCACAGCCTTAGTGGAATCATTGCTGAATAAGTCCATATATGAGAAGGAACGTATGGCAATAGTGTTAGCCATTCAACATTGGAAACTGTATCTGGTTGGGAGAAGATTTACAGTCTATACAGATCAAAAAAGCCTCAGACATTTGCTGGAAAAGAGAATTACAACCCAAAACCAGCAGAATTGGTTGGCAAAATTGCTGGGATATGATTTTGATATTGTCTACAAGGCAGGAATTTCCAACAGGGCAGCAGAAGCACTCTACAGGGTATGCAAGTACATGGAGCTGCAGGTTATTTCTAGGCAATTTTGGCAAGATCCGGAGCAAACTAATAAGGAAGTAAAGGTAGATCCACAGTTGAGTAGAATAATAGAAGAAATTAAGAAGGAATCAGATTCTCATCCTTCTTATACTTTCGAGAATGGGAGATTATATTATAAAGGGAGGCTATTTTTGTCACCATCTTCGGAATGGATTCCCAAGCTTTTACAAGAGTTTCATACTACCCCTACTGGAGGACATTCAGGAATTTACAAGACTTATAAGAGGACAGCTCAATCTATCTTTTGGAAAGGTATGAAAAGGGCTGCATCTGATTTTTTAGCCGTTGTCACACTTGCCAGCATAGCAAGTATCAAGCTACATCTCCAGCGGGTCCAACCACTACCTATTCCCAATGCTATTTGGGAAGAGCTAAGCATGGACTTCACTGTGAGACTACCTTGTTGGTCATAATGGACAGGTTGAGCAAATATGGGCATTTTATTCCTGTCAAACATCCTTACTTAGCCAGTTCTATTGCTGAAATTTTTACCAAGGAGGTTGTCCGATTACATGGAAACCATTGTAAGTGATCGGGATCCTACGTTCTTAAGTAATTTTTGGCAAGAATTGTTTACACTCCAGGGAACTCAATTAAAATTGAGTACTGCCTATCACCCAGAATCGGATGGCCAAACTGAGGTAGTTAACAGCACTATCGAGACATATCTTCGTTGTTTTAGCTCGGAACAATTATTTATCATGGGCAGAGTATTGGTATAATACCAGCTTTCATTCAACAGCTAAATGTTCTCCTTTCGAGATAGTATATGGCAAACCTCCTCCCTTAATCACACGTTTTATTCCTAGAGAAACATTGGTGGAAGCTTTGGCGCAACATTTAATGAGTCGTGACGAAGCTTTGACACAGTTGAAACATCATTTGGAACGCAATCACATGATACGTTTTGCGGATGCTCAAAGGCATTCTCATGACATTTAGGTGGGAGATTGGGTGTATTTGAAGATTCGTCCAAATCGGCAAGGGTCCATTCCTACGCAGTTGCATCCTAAACTGTCAGCACGATACTATGGACCGTATTTGGTGGACAAACAGGTTGGCACTGTCCCCCTCAGGCCAGTATACATCAAGTGTTTCATGTGTCCTAGCTGAAAAAGGCTATCGAGCACCACCATGTCCAGGAAGAGTTACTTCCAGAGTTGGACTATACTCCTAACTTGTGTACACCAGCCGCTCTCTTGGGTAGTAGGACATTTTATAATCGAGGGGCTGCCAGTGACCAATGGTAGATTCATTGGCAAGGCAAACCTTTAGAGGAAGCTACATGCGAGGACCAAGAGCTTATCCGTGGCCAATTTCTAAAGCTTAATCTTGAGGAAAATATTGTTTCATCAGCGGGCGGTATTGTTAGGAATAAGTGTCACAAAGGAGAGTAGTTAGTCCATACAAGGAAGAAGAAGACAGGCTATAAGCAGTAGTGAGATGGCTAGATATCAATATATTTTACTGATTCAGGTTGTTACCAGGAGTTATCTATTCTTTAGAAGTTTGTTAGGATAAATAGATATAAAATAACAGTCTATCGAAGAAGGGGGATAGGCATTAGATTGGAAATAATTCTCGAAAGATTTCTTGAGATTGTAAGGGGGCTCCCCTTGAGAAGAAGGTTCTTCCTTCTTGTTTCGGAATAATACTAAGCTATCGCTCTCTACCTAGCGTTATTTGACACATGGGTTCCTTGAGTTGAAGTGTTACCTAACAGAGACTCACAAAATAAACAAGTCTGATCTCACTAAGGAACAATATTTTGTAAAGAGAAGTTGCATTGGCAAATTTAACTCTCAAAAGCCTCCAACTACGTAAAAAAGAGTACCAAAAGCTTGTATACTAATTTTATAAGTAGTCAGTATCTTAACAATAGAATGAAGCAAAAAGGATCGAACTCATATAGTCAACAAGCATTTGAAGCTGTGGCGTACGCAAGATCTTTGCAATGTTTTGGGAGTAAGAATAAGCATGCAACTTGGTATGCTCCACTAAACTAGGTTCATGTTCACACTAGTGAATCAATGATTGTTGTTGAAGGACAAGGTCCTAATTACTATGATATCAAATATTTTGGCACCGGAAGCGAAAATAACAAATAGAAACAATACACTAAAAAACAAGAAAGAAAATTAGCAACAATGTGCTTACAGATGAAATTACCAGGAAATGCATCAATGTGCTTACAGATGAAATTACCAGGAAATGCATAATTGCTTTTGGTACTGAGTCTTCAATATTCTTTCGAACAA
>JANZXR010000171.1:36457434-36479851 GCA_027575705.1 Erythroxylum echinodendron
ATAGAAACAATACACTAAAAAACAAGAAAGAAAATTAGCAACAATGTGCTTACAGATGAAATTACCAGGAAATGCATAATTGCTTTTGGTACTGAGTCTTCAATATTCTTTCGAACAATGTCATAATATGATCTCAAAAGTAATTTAGTGACAACAATCTCAACAAACTCCTGCTCTGATGGGCTCTCCGGGGGCCTCAAAACAGTTGGAGGCTTAGGAAATAGAACTTGCAAGAGGTTAGGAAAAAGCAAAGCAAAGAAAAAGACTACCAGAGATGCTCATTGGTTGTACATAATGGCATATACACATCCATACCTCCTGTAAATGGATCATGGAGCTTTGTTCCATATCATCCATGCTCTGAATAGGTTGATTGTACGACTTGCTTGCTACATTCTCTTTAGCAGATACACGAGAATTGTCAGCTCTACTTCCACCAAAAATTGATGAAATACCCCAACTTGAACCAACTCCATTCCCTAAATTAACATCATTTTCAACAATCATGATATCATACTAGGACTCGTATTCAAACTAGAGATGGTAATGGGCCAAGTCACAACCAAAATGATACAACATTTTGGTGGTGGGGATTCAGGCCAAGCTTTGGGTGTGCTCAAGCCTAGCCCAAAGCCAGGTCAATCAAGTTGGGCCAAAAATGTGATCTGTAATTCCAACTCAGGATGTGAGAGAGAATACGTGGGAAGAAATATTTGTGCATGTGTGTCAGTTGTTCCTATTGGTGTTTTCTAAATGACGATTACCAGATGGTGCAACTTTTTCAACACCTGCAGCAAGCTGAACGCCCTGTAACTTGAACAAATGAAACAATATAACAAGGTCAATAATCAACCGAGAGAAAAGGAATTATGATTTAAACCAAATAATAGGGAGAGAAAAAAGCAATGAAAAAGAAAAGGACAAAGGAAAATGAGAAAAACCATACCTGCTCAGGCACTATTCCATTAACTTGTCTACCAAGAAAACCTCGAGACTTCAGACTCCTTTCAGATGCTGATGGCTTGTCCTTCTCTACAGCATCCTACTTAGCATGAAAAGAGAATCCTACTGAAAGAGATAAATCATGGACATGGAAAAATACCAATGACTTCTACATCAAGAACATACCTTTTGGCTGGAAATGGGTAGAGGAACCCTAAAAGACTTGACCTGCTGCAATGCTACTTCAACAGCCTTACTTCCACCAATAAAATTTGGGTGCGAAGTGTTAATGTAATCCATCTGCAAAAGATACATAGATTCTGAAATATTGAAATGCAACTGAAGAAGCAAGTACTTAAGCAAGCTCATGCGAATAAGTTTGAGATATCTAGACTTCAATTACCTCCATTTCAATGATGTGACCAATCATTGTTTCTGATGGTTCAAGACCATCTCTCAAGAAGTTTCCAATAACTTCATCCATACGCCTTCTCAAAACAGGAAACCGATGCAGTTCGTTAGCTAGACACCGATGGCTAATCTGAAGAGGCAGATAAGAAAATATAGTTTCAAGATGGAATTGATGCTACTAGGAGCCATACAAACATTAGTTTTACCTTTATTAACTCATTATATATGAACCTGGCACATTGAAGGCTTGGATCTAATAAACGAGCTATTTGCCTCCGGACAAGAACCTCAAATGGTACCTGCATAAACGAAAATAAATAAAAAGCATACCTAGCAATTCGAAAAATGTAAGCAAATAGTAAAAAGGGAGAACTTATAAGGGATTAAGAAGTAAATAGGAAAGCCTACTTCTGGAACAAAAAGTGCGCTTTTAGGACCAGTCGCATTTTGAATTGCAGTTCGGATGTCATCATCCGTCAAGTCATCACAAGGATCAACATCCTGCAAAATATTTGAATCAAGCATCATTTATCTTACAAAACTACATAAATATCACTGATTTTGCATTCCCAGACCATCAATACATATCAGCCACATTATATTAGTTAATTTGTCAATGATAATAACTTAAATGGCACCACCAACAATAACCCTTATTTCCCATGTTAATGTAAAAGGAAAAAGGATCTTGGTCTTAAAAGAAGAAAAATCTTAATCTTTTGATATTTGTTCACCTTCATGGTTGCTTTGGATATGATTGCATCTCGTCCATTACAAACTAGTGAACTCCAACAAGATTTGACATGAGATCTATCACAGAAAGTTTAAGAATAGTTCTTTTAAACACTTTAAATGAAAAGGGAAGTGGCATAACATATCTAGAAGAATATAATATAATTAATTATTTGAAAGTACACTCTTACTTTCACTGGAGCAACTTTATGTACATCCATTTTGGAATCAAACACAACATTTCACTTATAGAGTTTTATACAATTCTTCATCTTAGACAGGTGAATTCTTAAAAAGAGAGGGAGGCAAAAGGTGGGATAACAGCATCAAAGTTTTTGGCATACCCATTATGGAATGTTAAAAGCCAAATAATAGCTAAAGCATCTAAGTGCAAGTAAGTCAATCAGTCTATGCCAATTCAAAACCAGGATCTCTAGGATAAAAAGCTCAATTAGATTGATGTCAACAGGGGGGAAAAAAGAAGCATATATTAAGTTAAGAACTTCAAGATCATTTAAGGTCGGAGCAGTTACCAACTTGCATATTTACGTATTTGGAGTCAATCAAAGGAAGCTGATAGAGCAAGGAATTATTTGGCCACCGCTCAATGGAGCATTTTTTGCACAAATGCATCTAGTAATTGCTTATGAATAAACGGAAAATTGTTCACAATATTTTTTCATTCTATAGGATTAAAGAACACACCTCTAAGCATTTCACAAAGATAGACTGAAAAATATAGTGAATTCTTGCTCCACCAGACAGCTCGGCTGTTGACATTTCCTCATATTTTCCCTCTACCATTGATGAGAATGCTGTTCACAACAAGAATATGGCGTGGAGTTAATGAGCTTAAACACATACAAAATGGCTTATCATATATACATGAAACACATAATACAAATTATAAAGGAAGATGCATGAAACAATGTATTAGAAATTAACCTTCACAATATTTTGACAGAATGTTCAACAACAGAGCCCCCTGGCCAGCCTGTTAAATATACAAAGAGTAGGAAACAAGTACTTAGTAGAAAATGAAGAAAGAATTAGCAAGGAACTGGAACAGCACAACTTTAAGTGCAAAATCAGTAGATTGTAAGCCATTTTTCAAATGCAAAATAGACAGCTCTCTTCTGAGATTGGATTTTTAAATATTCACCTACTATCATATAAAAGCAGAAGTAAAAATGCAATTTAGTAAGCTGATTTCTAATTTTGGAACATGTATTTGTTGGCCCTACACATCAGAATAAGCACAGATTCAAATAATAGATCCAAATCATAACAGACTTATTTTGCCAACACCACCAAATGATTAAGGCAACCTCAGAAAAGTAATCTCCAGATAGACAAATAAAACATACCTTTGATTCAGTAATGTCTCCATAGCTAGCATGCTCCTTTGCAACAGAAACCAAAGCAGTGCTTATACGTGACTTCAACCCCGGAAGTAATGCTTTTATATGTTGCACTAAAATCTGGATAACCAAAATAAGTAAGAATGACCTCAAAAGCACTTTTGATGAACTATATCATGAACTACGTCACAATCCTTAGACAAACAATTTCACAACCAGAAGAAATCAAAGAAATCAAGATACAGTGCCTGATGAGTCTACAGAATCGGTGAACAAGAAAATGGCAATGTGCATTAGTGTAGCGCTGAAACAGGCAGAAGTATATGTTTCCAAGAACTTAAAAGACCTTCGAAAGGTCTGCCAGAAATTAAAAGATACAGCAGTTCTACCTGGTTCAATTTCTTTGCTAACTGAGGAACACCACACCGATCAGCTAGACCATTATATACCTGCATAACAGTATGAATGATAGCAAATTTCATCAGTATAATTGACTTTATTGATAAAATACTAGAAGAAAGATGGAATTCATACCGGATGACTACGAAAGAATTTGTCCTCAGCTACAAGTGCATCTTTGATACTCCGGTTAAAAATTATATCCTGAATGTTTGACAGTATGAAAGACTTTCATGTAATTATCAGCCATAATATGGAATTATCATTGTAATCTCATTCAATCAAACAAAATCTCATTGAACAGGCTACAACAAACATATTTTTTTGTCCACACTAGAAGCACCATCAGAACAATAGTACAAGTGAATAAGGAAAAGAAATATGAACTTAATGGTTCAAGCCTTAGCAAATCCAAACCATAAGATAGTAGTATGAGCATATAATCTTTTCAATTTTCATCAGACAAATCCATTACCTCTTGACTACGGTTGACAACACCAACATAACCTAATCGAAGTGGAATCACTTTGCCTTGTAGAAGGTTATGAGCGTCGGTACCTCTGTCCATAATGTCCAGCTGTTACCAAAGAAATATATCAAACAGAATATAAAGGCGGTCAGAGCTTGTAGTAGAAAATAATAGTGATGCTCCTACGAACCTTTGTGATTACTCCAATGGTTCTGCTACCTGTAAAGAAAACAGTAAGTCCCTAGAATCATTTAAGAGTGATATAAGAAAGCCACTCAGTTTGGGATATCAAATTCAGAACTTACCATCAGGATCAGCATTTCCTGCAATCTGAAGAGCATCTGAGTTTGCTAAATCTGAATTTGCTGGTGTTACGGCAAGAATCAAACAGGTAGGGTTTTTTATGTAGAACATTATCATAGTTCTGATTCGTGTTTCAATATCAGAGGGTTGATCACCAACTGGAACCTTTGTTATACCAGGTAGATCCACAAGTGTTATATCAAGAACATTAGGTGAAAAAATCTTCAAACATATCTGCTTATCTGAGACTCCTTTGTTATCCCCTACTCCCTTGTTTGTCTCAGCCTATAGAAAATCCAGAATTAGATAACATAAAAATAAAAAAAAGGAATGATCATCGGCGTTAAAGTATTATCTTGGAGCAAGCCAGTATTCAATCAACCATACCTAAATGCAGCAACAGTCCCTCTTTAGACCAACACTAAAGAGTGTCAACTTGTAGGACAACCTTATGTCATAATTGATAGTTTGTGCATTAATAGTCAAGTAAGAGTAATCTATTCCAACTCAGTTCATTACTCCCCTTCACACATGATACTACTTTTTAATCTACCCAAAAGGCTGCAGCAATATTCATCCTAAAAAAGTACATTTGTGGGAGACAATAATAAGGATCGAAGTTTTTGTGAGAAAGGAATGAATCACTTTATTCATGATTTGTGAAGATATATATACAATTGATTCCATACTCTCTCTCTTTTCTGTTATTCTGTCATAACGAGCCTAGCAACCTGTAGTATCTAAAAAAGGAAAAAGAATAATGACGAACAGTAAAAAGGAACAAAACAGAATTGATGAGTTGGCCTGCTATAGTTTTCTAGGTGGTGTCATTTGCTGGTGTTGGTTTTTCTTGTGAGTCCAACAGCCCCTTCTCAAGTTGGAGTTGATGTAAACCCAACTTTTCCAATGCTGTGTGAAGTGCTGGTGCTGGTAAAGCCTTTGTGAATACATCTGCCAATTGGAACTTCGAAGACAAGTGACTTGTTTGGAGAAAACCATCGTGGACTGCATTACGTACCAAGTGGTAATCGATATCTAAATGCTTGGTATGCTCATGAAATACGGCATTGTTGGAGATATGGATTGCTGCCATGTTATCACATCTTAGTGGGATTGGTAATGAAACCTTCACTTGTAGATTCCTGAAGATGTAATTCAGCCACTTTATTTCGCAAAGAGTACTAGCCATACTTCTATATTCGGCTTCAGTGGAGGATCTGTTGGCTGTTTGCTGCTTCTTTGTCTTCTAAGAAATTAAGGATGAACCCAGAAATATACAAAAGCCTGTAATCGATTTTCGGGTGACTAGGCAGCCTGCCCAGTCTGCATCGGAATAAGCTAACAGTTTATTTTCAGAGTTGGCCGAGTAGAATAGTGCCTTTGAAACACTCCCTGCTAGATATCTTAACACGAGTTAGTGCCTTCCAATGTGGTTCTCTTGGGGAAGCAGTGTATTGGCTTAATTGCTGCGTTGCATATGTGATATCAGGGCGAGTAAAATTCAAGTACAAAAGTTGTCCGACTATTCTCCTATACTTCTCAGCATCGACTAATAAAGCACCATCATTAGAATTCAATTTTAGTCTTGGAACCATGGGCACATCAACACTTTTCAAATCTCCCAAATTCAAATTAGCCAATATATCACGTATGTACTTCTGTTGGGATAATATCATACCACACTTTGATCTAGCTATTTCGATACCAACAAAATACTTTACGTATCCCATATCCTTCATGATGAATAAATTATTCAAGAAATCCTTCGCACCAGTTATCAGGGATTCATTAAAACTGGTGATCAGCACATCATCTACATAGATAACTAAGGCTATAAAGTCAGTATCGGTACCTTTTGTAAACAGACAAGGGTCAGAATCTGCTTGAACAAACCCGTAGGTAGTCAGTTTTGCCGTGATTTCCTTATTCCATTGTCGCCCTGCCTGTTTTAGGCCGTATAGAGATTTTTGAAGTCTTAGTACCTCCCCTGGTCGCGTTCTATGATAGCCTTGAGGTGGTGAGATGTAAATTTCTTCATCGATTTTTCCATGTAGATAAGCGTTGTTTATATCCACGTGGTGTATGGGCCACCCCTTTGCTGTGGAAACAGCAAGAATAGTGCGAATGATCGTAAGCTTCGCGACAGGAGAGAATACGTCGAAGTAGTCTACGCCTAGAGTCTGCTTGAATCCCTTCACAACCAGACGTGCTTTGCGTCTTTCAATCTGTCCGTCTAGTTTTCTTTTGATTTTGTAAACCCACTTCGTGGTCAGTGCCTTTTTTCCCACCAGTAACGTAGCTGATACCCAGGTTCCGTTTCTTTCCAAAGCTTCAAACTCCGCCTCCATCGGTTCGATCCATAATGGGTCCTGTTTAGCACTTTCATAAGAAAATGATTCATAGTCAATAGACAAGTTAGCCAAGAAAAGTTTATGGGAAGTGGAGAAGATGAGTTGTTCGTGGTCCAGGAAGAGCGGCGAGGAAACATTGAGAGCTCGAGTGGGTAGGGTAGTAATGTAATCATTAAGGTATTGTGGTGGTTTGCGGTGACGAGTACTAAATCTGGTAGGGATATTAGTATTATCACAGGATGTTTGGAGATTTGATGGAGATGGGGATTCTGGTTGGGGATTTTGAGTGTCGATGGTAACTGGTGATAGTAAAGGGGTAGATTGGTCTAATGGTTCAAACATGTTTGAGTTCGCCAATGAGGGTGGGGTAGCTGGGTGACTGGGTAGTGGGATTTGGGCATGGGTATTTGGGCTGGATGGTCCAAATAGTGTGTCTGGGTTAGTACCGTGTTTGGACTCTTTGGTTTGTTTATACGGAAATAAAGATTCATAAAAGACAACATCTCGACTAAAAATTATTTGTTTTGTGTCGATTGTTTGTAATTTATAAGCCTTTCGATCGGTCGAGTATCCAAGGAATAAACATTTCGTTGCTCGGGGGTCGAGTTTTTCTTTGTGGGGAGTGGTGTTTGTGGCATAAAATAGACATCCAAAGGTGCGGAAATGGTTATAGGTTGGTTCTTTTTGATGTAATTTTTTTGTAAGGTGTGTCCCATGATAGCACTTTTGTCGGTAGATGGTTGATTATGTGAGTAGCGGTTAAAAAAGCTTCCCCCCAAAATTCTTTTGGTAAGTTGGCTTGGAACATAAGTGCTCTGGTGATTTGAAGGAGGTGTTTGTGTTTTCGTTCGACAATCCCGTTTTGTTGGGGAGTATGAACGCAGGTTTTTTGGTGAAAAATCCCTTTGTTTTCAAATAATTATTGGGTCAAATGGTTCACAAACTCGGTTCCGTTGTCCGTTCGCATAGTCATAATGGTTTGTTTAAAATGATTTTCAACCATGGTGATGAATATAATAAGAGTTTTGTGAACTTGTTCTTTGGTGCTTAATAAAAAAGTCCATACGGCTCTACTATATTCATCGACGATTGTAAGGAAATATGTTGAACCATCAATATTTTTTGTTTTGAAGGGGCCCCAAAGGTCCAGATGTAGTAACTCAAAAGCTTTTGTGGCTATGATATTGTGCTTACAAAAGGTTTTCTGGTTTGTTTTGCCAAAGGACATGTTTCGCAAAAGAAATTTTTAGGTATTTCTGAGCAACGAAAGTTCAAATGTGCTAAAACTTTAGAGGATACATGAACGAATCTAGAGTGTAATAAACCATAATCATCAATCACATTACAAGCAAAATTTTCATCGAGATAGAATTTCAAGGAAAGAACTTTCTTGGTTTTCGATGGCAAGAAGTGGTGTGGTTGGAGCCTGTATACACCTCCAATTTCCTCGCAGTTGGCCACATTATAATCAATAATGGGGTCCTATAAAAACACCTTGTTGGACACAAAAATTACAGCCAAATTGTTTTGTTGTGCAAGTTTATAAACAGACAACAGATTGTGGTGAAATGTAGGGATATAAAGGACGTTTTCCAGAGATATTTCCTTGGTTAAGTCTACGGTTCCTGCTTGATTAACAGGGGGTTAACGATCCATCTGGAAGAGTCACAGGGGTAAGGTAATGTGTGTTTACGGGGGTTTTGAGTTTGGTTTTGTCGAAGGTCATATGGGTGGAAGCTCCCGAGCTCCCGAGTCTACCATCCATGAACTATGATCATAATCAATGCAAACATTATCATTGTGAAAAGAATTCATACCTGCGTAGCTATTGAATGCTACATGGTTTGCCTCAATCATACCTTTTCCTTTTACCATCTTCATTAGCTCCTGTACTTGAGATAATACAGTGAGTTCAATTTCAGCTTCAGTTGTCTCGACATTATGGCTCCCCTATCCTATATCAAGAGGACTCTCAAGTGCAGCTACTACATGGAACCCTCTTTCTCTTTCCCTTTTCTGTTTTAGCTCTTTAAACCAATCTAGCTCTCCGTGGATCTTAAAACATGTCTCTACCGTGTGACCTCTTTCGTGACAATGGGTGCAGTATTTATCATCCCTTTTAACGAATTTCCTTTTAGTTGTTGATCCAGACGTGAAGTTACTTTCCTTTGCATCCCCCTTTCTGTTTCCACTAGATTTCACACTAAGAGCAACATTTAATTGACCAGTTTCATTCAAATTCCCAGACACATCCCTCTGTTTTTCAACTATCAACACCATGGAACAAGCTTTACTTATATTAGGCAAAGGATCATACAACATGATTTGACTAATCACAATTTGAAAATCATCCCTTAACCCCATTAAAAATTGAACCAGCTTGATGTTTTCTTCAACGTTGCCATTCGTACTACCAAGTTCACAAGAACAAGTTTTAAAAGGCATAACACTTCCAAGATCATCCCACAATCTCTTTAGTTTGTTAAAATAACTAGTTACAGAATCGTTCCCCTATCTCAAATTATTGATGCTTTGCATTAATTGGTAGATTTGGGGTCCATTACTTTCCCCAAACCTATTTCTTAGTTCTTCCCAGAGATTTCTCGCGGTAGTCACAACCAGAAAAGATCTAGCAATTTCTTTATACATAGAGTTTAGGAGCCAAGATGTTACCATAGAATCGGCTGTTCTCCATTTCTTCAATAGTTGTGGGTTGTTCTCTGGTTCCTTGCATTCTCCATTAACGAACCCATATTTGTCCTTAGCTTTTAGGGCAATGGCCATTGCTCGACTCCAATGCAGGTAATTTGTTTCGTCAAGTAATGTGGCTACCAGTATAGCTCCTGGATTTTCTGATGCTGCCATTTCATACGATTCAAACTCTTCATCTATGGTTTGGAGCCGATTATGTATATCACTACTCTCACTTTCGTTACCAGGCATACTGGTAATTTTTAGATATTGGTAGCTCCTCTGCTCTGATACCATGTAGGAGACAATAATAAGGATCGAAGTTTTTGTGAGAAAGGAATGAATCACTTTATTCATGATTTGTGAAGATATATATACAATTGATTCCATACTCTCTCTCTTTTCTGTTATTCTGTCATAACGAGCCTAGCAACCTGTAGTATCTAAAAAAGGAAAAAGAATAATGACGAACAGTAAAAAGGAACAAAACAGAATTGATGAGTTGGCCTGCTATAGTTTTCTAGGTGGTGTCGTTTGCTGGTGTTGGTTTTTCCTGTGAGTCCAACAACATCAGTGCTGGTATTTAAATTTTTAGGCTTGAGCCTCTATCCCATATATATCATAAATTACCGTCACGAATCAAGGAGAAATAAATCAAAAGAATAGAGCATGACACCAAGCCGAGAAACATAATCTGAGGGATAGCACTCTTAACATTTCCATGCCACACAGCATTACGACTACCAAGTGAAGATTCACACAAAATAGCATCTTAGAGATTCCTTTTAATTTTGTCCAGAAGCAAAAAAAAATTTCAGCCCTTCCCACAATTCCAGGGTTTCATCCGAGCATAAACTGAATGAAGATATAACTACTTCCAGCATATCCTTAGTAATCATAACATGTAATCATAAAGAAAGCAAGCCTTCATCTTTTATCCCTAAAAATATTTAAACACGAAACAAATAACTTTGCCTCTTCCAAAGCTCAGAAACAGAAAGAAATTTACAGATCCAAATATTCATCGAAAATCATATCAAACGTTTTCAATCCTATTTGTAGGATTCAACGACACAACTAAAGCCTATATTTTGCAATCCCTCAAGAAGTACATGAAAATGAAAAAAAAAAAAACTAAAATTTCACTGCTGATCTATCTCACTTTATTTTTAACAGTTAAAATGGGACAAATCGTCGCAAAAGTTCACCTGAATTTCTCTGCGAATCTCGGAGAAATCATAGAACCGTTTTCCAGGAAGATGAAGGAACTCTCCCCACTCCTCCTCAGCTCCATCAGCCCTCCTCTTAGTTTGGAGAAGCTGAAGAACCAAAGGCCGCCGCGTGCAGATATCGTTGCCACGAGGCAAGAAGTCTCTTCCGACAAGCGCCTCCAGCACACTGGACTTTCCGCTGCTTTGACTTCCGACCACCGCCACCTGCGGCAGCTCGATCGTTGACTGGCTCCCGAGCTGAGCGAAAATGTCTTGGAGCTTGTTCACTATCGGGATCACAGAGGAACCAAGGGGAGCGGCCTTGGATGCTGTCGAACGCGGCTGTGACAGCGAAGATGACGTCGGCGCGTCGGCCATTGACGGTGATCGATCAGTGAGCTTGGGTGAAACCTTAAGGTTCTAGAGTTTTGTTTTTTTCTTTTTTTGTTATGGAGTCCGTGCGAATTGCGATTGGGGGAGAAGTGTGGATGGTTGGAAAGTCTAGAACGAACGAACGGTATATTTTAACGCACCTCTGACCGTTAGATTATGCGTTTAGACTCCGCACCTATGGTGGCTGTTGGATTATGAACATAAAATATTATCATGTTGATTTCTCATTATTAAATTCTTAATTAATGTATTTCAAAAAATAGACAAAAACGTTAAGATATATATATATATATGTATATATATGTATATATGTATATATATGTATATATATTATTAGCATTCCACAATTATAATATGTATTTCTAAAATAAACCAAAAAAGTTAAGGATATATGACATATACATAGGATAATAGCATTACACATTTATAATATATGTTAATCTTAATTCTCTTGTGTTACAGTAAATTATTTTTAATGTGGTATACAAAGTTATGATTTATAGAGTTTAATTTATTAACTATAACAATTTATATGGATTTGTATCAATTATTTATATCAATTAATCTCTAACTTATACAACACCATATATTGGTAACTTTATACAACAACATACTAAACTAGGAATATATTGGAATTTTTAATGTTTCAAGAAATAATCATAATTCTCTTAAAGTTAAAAAAATAATTTTAAAATTATCAAGAAAAATTTTGGTTTTTCAAATTTTCAAAAAAATCCTATCTCTTATATTTTTATTAAAAATGACAATTGAACACGTATAATATGAATATTATACGTAAACCAATTAAATATTATTGATCAGAAAGCTCAATTTAAATTTAAAATCTAACTCAAACTAATTAAGTTTACTATAAATTAATAATTTATATTAATATCTTAAATTATTAATTTAAATCAATTTTCATTAGTTCATATCAAATTTAAAAAGTCGGTTAAATCACCATGTTAATGGTATTTTGATTAGTTTGCATGTGTTATTCATATTAAGTTGGATTAAATAATCGTGGGAGGGGCCGGATAATATCAGTGAAATTTCAATCCCATCAAACCAGTTTATTTCTCTTCAACCCTTTCTTTAAAACAATTTCCTTCTCATCTTAAAAAATTTCTATCTAATAAAATAACAAACTTTGTAGAAATTATCCACTTACCCGAAGATTCAAAAATCATGATAGCCCGTTACCGTTATTATGCCAATATAGTTTATACCACAAATTTTGTGATAACCCCGTCATTATGCAAAAAGGTTTTTCTAAAAAGTATATATAATGTTATTATTTTGTAATAAAAGCCAAAGAAAAAGTTTTTCTAAAAAGCTAAAAATAAAAAATTGTAGCTTTGATAAAATTTTTAAAAATTAATTAAATCATACAAAAATATGTATCTTTTGTTTATATTTATATTTATTCAAAATTCTTAAATTTTAAATGATAATTATTTTTATTTTAATAATTTCCTCCAACTCATAAAAATTAAGTTTTACTTCCTTGTCAATCATTTAAAATTACTGCTGAAATTTTTTTCTCTATTACCATAAAAATATACTAATGTAATGGAACTCCTGAACTCACAAAAGGTACCTTTGCTTACTATCTTCTTTCTAATGGAATTACTCTTCGCATCGCTTGTCCTTATACACCTTAACAAAATGATCTTGTTGAACGAAAA
Source organism: Erythroxylum echinodendron (assembly GCA_027575705.1). NCBI lineage: Eukaryota > Viridiplantae > Streptophyta > Magnoliopsida > Malpighiales > Erythroxylaceae > Erythroxylum > Erythroxylum echinodendron. Next base: position 36,470,386 of record JANZXR010000171.1, read on the forward strand.
ATTTGTCACATCACTAAAACTAGTCTCACTCTTCTTCTTTATGCCTCTCTTCCTAACTTTCTCTAATACGAAGCATTCAACACTGCCCTTATCAACCTCCTACCCACTCATGTCCTTAATCACAAATCTTATCAAGAGGTCCTTTACTGCACTTAACCTGACCTTACTCACCTTCGCATGTTTGTTTGTGCCTGTTTTCCTTATTTGGGCTTTACTTGTGTAGACAAACTTACACCAAAATTTGTACCATGTATCTTTCTTGGTTATATCCCTCAATATAAAAGTTATCAGTGTTTTGACCCCATCACCTCCAAGCTTTATATTTCCCATAATGTTCGCTTCCTTGAAAATCTTTTTAATTCCCTACAAAAATTTACCTGTGTCATCCTCCTCATCACCTTCGTCACCTTCTATTTCTTTACTTCTTCCTCCCCCTCTACTACAACCATATAACCTCCTCATCTCATGATCACTCATACTCAAGACCATACCCATACCCCCCATCACTTTTCTGATTACATCACCAATACTGTCCCCACCTCAAGTGCCTCTTTTGATCCCACCTCATTTACTTAAGCCGACAAACTTTCTCTTTGGCTCCAAGATATGTTTGATGAGTTCAACGCTCTCCATCGCAATCACACATGGACTTTTGTTCTTTCCCCACCAAACATTGTCAACTATAAATGGATTTTTATACTAAACTAAATCTCAATGGTTCTCTTAACCGCTACAAAGCTCGTCTTATAGCCAACAGTTATCATCAAATCCCAGGAGTTGATTATACTGCCACCTTCAGTCCTGTTGTCAAACCAACAACTATTCACATTATCATTGCCTTAGCCATATTCCATAATTGGCCTATTCGCCAATTTGATGTTAATAATGTTTTTCTTCATAGTTATTTACAAGAATCAGTTTACATGTCTCAATCTCCTGGGTTCACCGATCCTTACCATCCTCACTATGTTTGTAGGCTTCATAAAGCCTTATATAGTTTCAAACAAACTCTTTGAGCCTGATTTTATCGCCTATGTCAAAAACCCCTTGATCTTCTTTTTAAACCCTCAAAGTCCAATACCTCTCCCTTCATTCATAAAACTAACTCTCACTCAACTTTTCTCTTAATTTATGTGAATGATATCTTAGTCGATGGTTCTTCACTATCCTTCATTACCACACTTATCCATGATCTTAACTCTACCTTTTCTATCAAAGACTTAGGTCCAATTTATCACTTTATTGGCATTGAAGCTCACAAAACTTCTCAAGGCATTCTTCTAAACCAAACACAATACACCAAAGATCTTCTTGGAATTAATTTTGACAAATCTAGACCAGTTCATACACCCATTACTCCATCTCTTCCCTTGTCCAAACATTATGGTGTTGCTCTTTCTAATCCTACTGAATATTGTAGCACTATTGGTATATTCCAATATCTTTGTCTCACTCGTCCTAACATTCAATTTGATGTTAATAAGGTCTCCTAATTTTTACAATGTCCCACTGACATTCACAAGTATAAGGTCAAACGAATTCTATGATGTATCCGCTCCACACCCTCCCGTGGCATTCTTTTTACCGAATCTCTTGCCCCTTTTTTTACAAGCCTATTGTGATACTGACTGGGCTGGTTGTCCTGATAATCAACATTCTACATCTGGTTATTGTATTTTTCTTAGACCTAATCTTATTTATCTGAGCGCCAAGAAGCAACCCACTGTTGCTCGATCTAGTACTGAAGCTGAGTACCATAACATTGCTCTTGTGTCTGCAGAATTAAGTTGGATTACTGCTCTTCTTGGTGAACTGGGTTTTCAACCCTTTCTCTTACTCTTTGATGTGATTATCTTGGTGCTATATTTTTTTCTTTGAATCCAGGTTCTCATGCTCGTGCTAAGCATATTGCAATTGATATTAATTTTTTTCGTGGTCTAGTCACCAACAAAGCTCTACTCGTTCAACACATTTTGTCCTCTACTCAGATTGCTGATATTATGACTAAATCTCTTTCCTCTTTAGTTTTTCAATGACTTTGAGACAAACTCACAATTTCCTCCCAACGTGAGCTTGAGGGGGGCTGATAACGTATCAACAAATTAACTTACATTATCTAATATGCTGTAATCTTTATTTATGCTTATCACTCAGTTTAGATTGAATCAATTCAAAATTGATTCACCTCATCTCATTTAGTGCTATAAATACAACACACATTGTATCGCAATTCACACATAAATACAATACAAAAATTCTTCACATTACTTGTTCTTTCAAGTTGTATAATTAAATAATGTATTTAAAAATGTCTTGCGTCAGACATAAGGATGCTACTTAAATCACTCGAATTGGATGAGCTTGACGATTGTATGCTTTGGACGTCATTAGATCACCGAAGATGGAATCATAAGATATATATATATATACATACGTATGTATATATATATATACGTATGTTATATATATATATATATATACATATATGTATGTATGTATTTTCTACGTGTTGACATTAACAAATACCAAATCCTTATAAGTCCACCACGCCTCCGCAGCGGGGGCCCATACACCCCGAGAGTCTAGTTTGCTGCAGAACTTGTTAGATCCCAGTTGTTTCTAGGGTACTCGATACCGCTTAATGTCAGCGCGAATGCAGTGATTCGAACCCAAGACGTGAAGGATCTCAAAAAGCTCTGATACTATTTTGCTAACGAAAACACGTGTTGACATTAACAGATACCAAATCCTTATAAGTCCTTTGCTAACAAAAACACGTGTTTTTATTAGCAAAGTGGTATCAGAGCTTTGTGAGATCCATCAGGTCTTGGGTTCGAATCGCTGCCTTCGAATTGACATTACGCGGTATCGAGTACCCCAGATAACTGGGATCTGACGAGGTACACAGCTACCTAGACTCCCGGGGTGTATAGGCCCCCGCCATGGAAGCTTGGTGGATTTATAAGGATTTGGTATCCGTTAACATCAACACGTATTTTTGTTAGCAAAGATAGATGCATAGTGTTTGATGAAGTGGTTGAGGGTTGTTTGGTAATTTGTGATGGTGTGATTAGAGGAATATTTTCGGTAGCAGTGGTTTTGGCAGTGTCTATTGGATTGGTGATAGGAGGAATGGTTGATCCAGATGGTTGATTGGTATGGTTTTGTCTCAAAAGTTGGATAGTGGTTCGTAACTGGTTTATTTCTTTTGTAGTAGTTCCAACTTGTTGCAGATTTAATAATTCTAATTCTTTCTGAGATAATGCTTCTTCCAGCTTCAAAATAGCTGCTTCCATTCTCGAGTTAGAATATCTGCAAGATAGTTGTCAGAAGATGAAATATATTTAATTTGATAATTGTATTGGCTTAATTCAAGTTGCCATCGAATAAGCCTTCCTTGATTATAATTTGTCCTTATTGTATACTTATTGAATCCACATAAATACTTTGAATCTGTTTGCACTTGAAATGCAATGGGTGATAGATCCATTCTCTACTTCCTCAATATTTTGAGAAGGGCTAGTGTTTCTTTTTCATGAGTTGTATACTTGAGTTCAGGGGAACAGAAAGTTCCATTTGTATATTTGCATAGTAGATGCTTCTTTGTATTGGGTGGTTGTGCCAAAAAACACCCTGCCCATGTATCCATACTTGCGTCGTTTTGCACCAATAATGTAAACACTTTCTTTCTTTAGCTAAATCTTTAAGAAATCCTTGGTCAGAAATATAGTTTAAAAGACCTAAAAATTGTTGCACATGTTTTGGACTAGTAAGTTAATCAGGAAATTCTTGAAGTTTGATTAATATATTAGGTTGTAGCTTTAAATAACCATTATTAAATTCAATTCCTAAATATTCGATATTTTGTCGAGCAATTTTTGCTTTTTTTAACCAAGAATGATTCCTTTTTCTTTACAACGTTCTAATACAATTTTGACTTTTTTCAAATGATCTATTTTATCCTAGTTAGAATAAATAATGATATCATCAATATAGACAAAAGTAAATTGTTCAAGTCCACTAAGATTGTTATCTATAAATCGTTGATAAATACTAGGAGCTTGTTTTAATCCAAAAGGTAATACATTCCATTGATAATGTTTTTGTGGAGGACAAGAGAATGCCGTTAATTCTTTTGTATTATCATGTAATCTAAGTTGTTAATATCCTGATTTTGCATCTAATGTAGTAAACCATTGATGTCCTTTTAATTTATTTATAATATAATCTTTTCGAGGTAATTTATATGCATCACTGATTGTTGTTTCATTTAATTTTTTATAATTAATAACCATACGTCTTTTCCCTCTTTTTTGTTCAGCTGAATTGTTTATATAAAAAGCTGGAGCTGAATATTTACTATAACTGGGGGAAATTAATCCTTTATTTAGTAATTAAGTACATTCTGTAATAAATTCTTGAACATCGATTTGTGAATAAGGAATATTATTTTTAAAATTTACTTCTTGATGTGGATCTTTAAGTTTTATTTCAATTAATTCCTGATTTGTATTCTTGATAGGATCTAATAGATTTTCACTACATACTTGATCTAATAAAGTTTCTATTTCTTGTCGGAAACTAGTATTATTCATTAAATAAAAAAGAAGAGAATCTAATTTTTCAGGTATCTTATGTAATTGTTTTAAATAAGAAGTATGATAAATAGGAATTCTAAGAATCACAGATTTTTTATTAATAGACTTAATATATGGCGTTTTTAATGTTATATAATGTAAATATTGACAAAAAGGATTATAGAGTTTTAAAAAATTATTTCCAATTATAAATGGTAATCCTGATTCTTGTTGATAGATTGAAGGTATAGCAAAAACATAATTTTCAATAATTATCTAATTATAATAACTTACATACCAAATATATTTAAAACTTCCATCAGCGATTTGTATTTGTAATAGTTTTTCTAATTTTTTCCAAGTATTTAATACTGATTTAGATTCTAGACATATAGTTGCACCTGTTTCTATATAAGCATTTAGTTTTTTATTTTGAATTACTACTTGAATAAATGTCATATTGGGATTCAACTGATGATTCTAATGATTGACTTTATGATTCATAATAATAGATTGAAGAAATAGTAGAAGTAGTATCATAGTCTGATTCAATAGGTTCTAAGTGATGTTCAAAAGCAGAATTTAATATATTGACTTTTGATTGATATTTTGAGATTTTCTATTAGGACAATTGTTTGCATAATGACTTTCTTCCTTACAAATCCAACATCGACAATTCTTTTCATTTTATGGACAATCTTTTTGTTTTGGTCGAAATGGTTTTGGTTTATGTTGTCTATATCCATATTGTCTAAATTTACGTTGATAAAATTAAGGTTTGTGTTTTCTATATGTAGAATACTTTTTCCATTTATAGGGTTTATACCTATATTTATATTTCTTATATTTTTTCTTATAAATAGGATGACATCCATATTTTTGTGGTACTTCGGCGTTTCTATCACAACACCATAGCTTAGTTTTATGTTTTAATGTTTTTCGTAATTTTGTTTCTAAACATTGTTCTGCTAATAAGTCTTGTGTTATTTTAATCGCACCACCTAAGTTATAAGCAATTTTATTTTGATCGCGTTGTTTTTGAAATTGTTTTGTTACTTGTAAATTCATAGGATGTGGTAATTTTTGTATAAAAACACGTATGTATATTTCTTTTTCATTTCGTGAAAGTTTATAATAATATTTTTTAAATTCACAAATATATTGATCTAAAGAACATAAATCACATAATTTCATATTATTTAAATGCCAAATAGCTTGTTGTCGTGTTTCTTGTGAAACTTCCTGTTATGTAATATTATATCTTTGCTTAAAAATTCTTTGTATATTTCACTGGCAATGACATGAAAGGAATGAACATCGTTATTAGCATTTTGATATTGAGTAGTATTTTTTAAGGTTGTTTCGTTACTAGTTAAAAAGGTTTGAATTATTCCTTTAGTTTTACATGTAATAAAATTCCATAAATGGTTTTTATTAATAGTTTCACCAAAAGGTTTATCTATTTGTAATAATAATTGAATTTTATTTGACCATTCCAAAATTAATTGTTCTGGATTTAAGACACAATCTATATCTAAAATTCCGTCGAATCCTAATGAGGTATGTTTAGGGTGATATTCTAAAGGATATTTTCTAACTTTAGATCCTTTTTTATAATAACCTTGTTTATTTAAAAAATCTTCTTCATTATCTGGTGTCCAACTATATATATTTTGGTTGATAGTTTTTCTTTCATTTTACACCTGTAGTGGTTTCAATATTTTGTTTTGAATCTTTTGATTCTTTTAGATTACTTGTACTAAGTTGATTAGTAAAATATCTTGATCAGGTTCATATCTATAAATAATTTCATCTTTATCTATATTTTTGCCTGTAATATTATAACTATGTTCATGCACTGATTTAATTGTAAGCTTTGGTTCAATTGTATCGGTTGTATTAGTTTTTAAAGTTAATCTATTGACTAATTGTATAATATCATTTAATTGTACTTGTATAGTTTTTTCTACTTGTTCTATGTTATCATCTGATGCTATTAATTCCGTAGGAATGTCTTCTAGTGTCCATGGTTTGACTTCAATTTTAATAGGTGAATTACTCGGCTCTGATACCAAATGGGCAGATAGACTATGTTCAATGTGTTGTTCGATATTTTCTAAGCGTTTATCTAATTGATACATATATCGATATATTGAAGTGAAATTTTCCTGAAATAAATGTTGAACTAACTATTTAATTCTTCTTGTTGTTTTACAATATTAGTAATTTCATCTGCAAATATCTGTTGTTGTTGAATTAATTCAGCTAATTGTTGGGATACACTCATAATGTTTTTTGAATATATTCAGTGAGTTGCTTAACTTGATTTTCAATGATATTTAATTTTCGTTCAGTTTTCGATTGGTTAATTGTTAATTGAGGTTCTATAATTTTTATTGTTTCAGATGGTAAATTCATACTAAATGGTCTACTAAATGATTGAGAGCGAAGTAAGGGAGCTGCTGTGGAAGAGCTGGGCACATTAGAAAATGAATGTCTTTTTGATATTATGGAATATTTTATAGCAGGTAAAGGTCTAAGTTTTGTTTTAAAATTAGTTCCTAGTTTAGCTACATCTGAAAATAAATTATCTAAATAAATTCGATCGGTATTTTTAAATTCAATACTATGATGTGAATTTGTTAAAGCATAACTAATTTGGTATGTTATTGAAAAGGGATATTGACCTTGAGTCATTAAATTTTCTTTATAAAATTTATATGCAATGGTTATAGTATCATCTAGATTGGGTGATTTTAAAGGAATGCCTAATTTTAATCGAGTATTGAATTTTATTTTTCCATAGGCTAAATTTCCATTCGTCATACCTATTATTTGATCATTTAAATTTGTCATTTGTTCATCTATAATTGCCATTCAAATAGGTGAATCAATTCCTTCTTGAAAAGTTGATTTTAATAAAAATTGGATAGTTGATATATGAATATAACCAATTTTATGTCTTTTGTTTTCAGGTATTTTTTGTAATTGTCTATTTATTTGTTCTTGATTGATTAGACTAATTCTAATATGTCCATTACATTGATTCATTTGAAAAGGTGTTTCATGAATCATTTTCCCAAAGAAAATTATATTTTGTCTATCAAATAACTTAATTATTCGAGATGACTGAATATCTTGTCCTGATTTTAAATTTAATTTAGTTTTAGCTATTTGTTTTTGTTTATCTTGTGTTAATAATGTATTTAAATGAAATGTCCCTTGACTTTCTTCTAATTCTAAATTATCTACATCGAGTATTTCTGAATCTTTCTCTTTACTAATCATAATGTATTATGAACGTGAATTTTATGTAATTGTAATGATCTAATTAATGAAGCTTTGTCATTTACAAATGTCTGAAAATTTAGTCTAACTAGATCTAATTCTAAGTATAATTCATTTAGATCTGAAAAATCGATATTCTCAGATGTATGAGTTTCAACATATTGACTTAATCTATTTGCAACATCGATTATATGTAATCGAGTTGATTCTATTTTGAATATATCGTTCTAATTGGTGACAAATAGAACAATTATTCATTGATATAATTTATAATTAATATCATATTTCTCATAATTTTGTGTAAACCATTCGAGAAATTCATCTCGAAAGATTAAACTATGTATATATAAGTAATCACTTAGTTCAGTGGTAAGTCCAAAATGATAGATCATAATTAAAAAATTAATTAATAAGTTTGGATCTAATACGAAAAAATAAACTTCAATAAATTTAATCAAAACTTGCATAAATAATAAAGAACAAAATAACATAAAGAAACAAAGTATGAGAGATGAATACATGATTAACTGATATAATATTGCATTTCATTTTTACAATGCTGTAATTCTATTTGTAAATTATGGTAAATAGCTTTACTTATTGCTAATGTTTGATGTAATTCTCGACAACTGGGTAAATAAATCATATAGGGAGCATTGGATAAAAGATTGCTTTGACTTGTTAATTGATATATTTGGTCTTTATAGTTTTGCATAAGAAATTCAGTATTAGTAATTAAACTTTTTAATGTTCGAAGATTTTCAAAATACATAATAACTAACTTTTATTTAAAAAGTACAAAAGAGTGATACAGACAAATCTTAATCGATAGGCTTGTTGAAACGTTTGATATACATTTTACGTAAATCTCTAGTCATGTCCTTGAGATGCTTGGCATACTGAATCATTTTTGCATAATGATAGATCTGCTCAGAGTTGTTGTTTGTGTGTGCGTGCTTGTTTCGTGCATGGAAAGTGATAAGTTGTTCATCAATCTTATCTTCACTTTCATAAAGCTCTTAAATAGTCCGTTTTAAAGCTTGCTTAGTTTGAAAATATCCCATGGTCTAAAACAGCAAATAAATATTAGTCAATTAATTTATTAATTTCGGTATATAATTCGTTTCACTAGATAAAATTAGATCTTTTTTGTTGTTGAAAATAAAAAATGATTTGTTGGCGATGAAAAATATCTGCTTGATTATGAGAGTTAAGAGGAGTTTGCTCTATATATAATTGTTGCTGTTGTATAATATGATCAAAGCGTTCTGTTCGTTCATAGGCTAATGTAATTAGTTCTTTTAAAAACTGTTTTTGTTCAAAATAAGATCTCACGATGATGGTAATGATACTGGTAAACGAGAAAGTAAGATAATATATGCAGCTGTATGACTTAGCATATAATTAAAGCTGTGATTAAGATGTTAATAAAGATGTGATGAAGAAAGTAAATCAATTTCTCATACCTCTATAAATGCCTTGACACCAAACACAGATTAAGCGGTGAGAGAGATAGCAGAGAAAGTGTAACACCCCAACTTCCGCCGGACCCGAACCCGATATCGACAGTGATACCCGGATCCGTGCCCCGCGAAGATGGC
>JANZXR010000171.1:36479951-36494974 GCA_027575705.1 Erythroxylum echinodendron
TGTTTTCGAAAAGAAAAAGGTGGGCACACAAATGAGTGATAAGTGCGAAACGTTTTAAAAGAGTTTACAAAAAAAAAATTTTACCGATTTTTGTTTAGTAAAGTGATGTGACACGCCACCCTCGCGGGGCACAGATTCGGATATCACCGTCGATGTCGGGTTCGGGTTCAGCGAGAGTGGGGTGTTACAATAATAAACCAAATTGTATAATCTTGGTATCATTAGAAACTTAAGACATAGAGGAATAATTGTATAGAAGAAAGTATTACAGAAATACATCATTTTATTGATCTTATTGCTTATGCAAAGTTGACCTGAATGGGATACTTTCAACAAAAACTGGTTTCGTGAATGAGTGTGTGAATTTTGGCATTATTGGAGTACATCAATTTGTTACAGAAAGATACCCAAGAATTTTTCATTGCACATGCATGATACATGATACATTTATACATGTGTTTACTCAATTACATAAGCAGTACAATAATGTCAAATTGTGTTAATGTATATAGGAGAGCTAATAGTGCAACTACATCCTGATATTGTCGGAACATCAAGGCAATAGGCTTTAGGGAGCAATTGTGAGTAACCTAGATGGTCCCACTTAATTATTTGTTTGCTTAATTTATGATTTGAATTATCTATGAATGTGATTTGATTGTTAAATTCCGAATATGAAGTTCCGATGATTCTGATCTGATGATTATGATATTGAAGTATTCCTTGTATGTGAATTTGAATGAATAAGTGATAATCCACATTATTGTTGAATTCTGGACCAAGGTCCGATGATAAATGTGAATGTGAATGTGAAAGTGAAATTGAAATCAAGTGACTGATTGTATTTATATCAATTTGAAGCATTCCATTATATGAATGCATAAAAGATAAAGGCAGTTGTGATCGTTGTTGCCAGTGTAAAGAGCTTAAAGCTCATAATATGATCAGAGCCTCAGGCTCAGTTGTGAAAGTACTTGGTATCCATTAAAGGATATGGGAGATTATTCTGACACAGCTCGGCATCGACTGAGGGATATGAGCTAGTAAAAAGGCACTCGGTCATAACAACAACAATAACAAGTGAAAGTGAGTCTCACGTGTAATGCATACACATTTTTAAAACATGTGATTGACTGATTAAAATGCACTAATACTTTTTATTTGAATGAAAATGTGAAATGTGATATTTCTTGCAAATTGAAAAGATATGAAATATGTGTTACGTATGATAAGGTGTTACATGAATTAAGTGAACCATCGATGATGGTTATCTCATTAAGTTCGCAAAACTCACCTAAAAATTACATGTTGACATTTGAAGACCGAGAGAGGACATTAACGATTGAGAGATTACAAGAAGCATAATTCTTGCACTTTTGTGAAGAATAAATGACTCAAAGGTTGGTCAGCTAAGACTGAAGACTTTAGATAGATTTTTTGTGTAATTTCGTGCAGCATATATTATATTAGGATATGATGATGTACATGTATAGATGTTTAAAAGCTACAATGTAAATACGTTCAGTTTTATGAAATGAAATAAGGATTTTAATTTGGTATTTGGTTTTAAAATCTGGTGACATTTATGTGTAGTAGTTGATGCCATGACTAAGTTAGATATGTTGCCATGTTATAAAGTGAAGGTGAGATAGTTAACACACCATTATTATAGATTATATACTAGAATATCCACTGGGTGTTCTAGTATGTAATTTATAGTAATGGGGTGTTACATCGATGGCTAATCTGAAGAGGCATATATGAAAATATAGTTTTCAAGATGCAATTAATGCTCTTAAAAGCCATAAAAACATTATTTCTACCTTTATTAACTCCTCATCTTTGAACCTGGCACACTAAAGGTTTGGATCTAATAAACGAGCTATTTGCCTCTGGACAAGAACCTCAAATGGTACCTGCATAAACAAAAATAAATCAAAAGTATAACCTAGTAATTTGAGAAATGCAAGAAAATAGTCAAAAGGGAGAACTTAAAAGGGATTAAGAAGAAAACAATAAAGCCTACTTCTGGAACAAAAAATGCACTTCTAGGACCAGTCGCATTTTGAATTGCAGTTTGAATATCGTCATCCGTCGTGTCATCACAAGGATCAACATCCTGTAGAAAATTTGAATCAAGCATCATGTATCTTACAAAACTACATAAATATCACTGATTGTGCATTACCAGACCATCAATAGATATCAACAAAATTTGATTAGTTAATTTTTCAATAATAATAAATTAAATGGCACCACCAAAAATAACCCTTATTTACTATGTTAATGTAAAAGTATCTTGGTCTTAAAAGAAGAAAAATCTCAATCTTTTGGTTTTCATTCAAATTCATTGTTTCGTTGGATATGATTGCATCTCGTCTAGTACAAACTAGTGAACTCTAATAAGATTTGACATGAGATTTATCACAGAAAGTTTAAGAATAGTTCTTTTAAACACCTTAAATGAAAAGGGAAGTGGCATAACATATCTAGAAGAATATAATAGAATTAATTATTTGAAAGTACAATCTTGCTTTCACTGGTGCAACTTTGATGTACATGCAATTTGGAATCTAACACAAAAATTTGACTTACAAAGTTTTATACAATTTATCATTTTAGACAGGTGAATTCTTAAAAAGAAAGGAAGGCAAAAGGTGAGTTAACATCATCAAGCTTTAGTAAGTTTCTAGTACGCCCATTATGAAATGTTAAAAGATAAATAATAGTTAAAGCATCTAAGTGTAAGCAAGTCAGTCAGTCCATGCCAATTTAAACTAGAATCCTTAGGATAAAAAGCTCAATTAGATTAATGTGAATTAGGGGTACAAAAAAAGCATATATCAAGTTAAGAACTTGAAGATCATTTAAGGTTAGAAAAGTTACCAACTTTCATATTCTCTATTTGGAGTCAATCAAAGGAATTTGATAGAGCAAGGAATTATTTACTGATTGTTAGATATTTTTGATATTTTCCACAAAGTTGGATAATATTTAATTGCATTTTTCGGTTTTCAATAACTTATTGGTTAAATTACATAATTTGATTCACTTAAAAATAATAAAGTAGCTCAATAAATGATCTTAGTCAATGGGTCGAATTCCGGACGTCGAAAATAGATCCTGATCAGTATAGACCTGACCCATATCGGACCTGTGATAGGGAAGCTTGATATGGATGTTATATGTAAAGGTTAAGGTCTTATGCAGTTACTTATATCATTCGCAAGCATAAGAGTTCTCTGACTCAGGCGATGGAGAACATCGGGTGCATGTGGTATAATTGATAGCTTGAAGTATGCTGGGGTAGGTACTAGGTGGGACATTGCATCTACTATTAGACTAGGTGGTCAATATTTGGTTAACCTAGGTATAAACTATTGGAATGCCAAGCAAGTGTTAAGATACTTACAGGGCACCAAGAATTATATGTTGACATATAGAAAAGTCAACAGCCAAAAACTCATAGGGAATCTATATTCAAAATTTAGCTGTGTTTGGATGATCGAAAGTTTACTTAAGGTTACATTTTTATATTTGCAAATGGTACAATGTCTTGGAAGAGTGTCAGGTAGACACTGGTGACATGCAAAGTGCATACTATGGAGTGCTTCACAGGTAGTTTGACTAAAAAACTTAATTTCTAAGTTATTTGTAGATCATTCAGTAGTTAGACCCATTCGGTTGTATTGTGATAATCAAGCTGCTGTGTTGTTTAATCATAACAAAGAATATCACAGGGTCTTAGCATTTAGAGGTCAATTATTTGTTCATAAAGGAGTTGATTCAGAAAGGTGATATTAAGGTTTAGAGCATCTAAAGACTCATGAACTTTAAACCGATCCTTTAGCTAAAGGACTTTGCCCACTTGTGTTTGGAAGACAAGTATACAGTATGGATTTTGAAGTCACTAGACACTATTAGTTAGAGGATCATTATGTTTGTTCCATGTACATTTGTACATTTATATATTTAATGTATTATGACAGTATGGTGGTTCATCAATATAGATGATCAATGTTTATCATTAGTAATACGTGTTATCATACATTGTCATAATACATGTGAAAGTCTTAAGATTTGTGTTGATCTTAAACATTTAAAGGTCATTGGGCATATATACAGATTGACCTTAAGCCTATGCTATTTAGACACATATAGTTTTATATGGATATCCATAAAGTTTGACATGACATAGGGAGCTATAATTTTTAATCTCATAAAGGTTCTCTAATGCAGTTTCGTATTCAATTGGAGAATATAAAGGTTTTCTTTGATACGGTTTAGCATTTGGTAAGAGGAAATAAGTTTTCTGTAATATTGTTTAGCATTCAGTAAGAGAAAATAAGATTTTTCTAATGTAGTTTAGCATATGCGGTTTAACATAAAGTTTAGAGAAATCGAGACCTACAAACGAAGATGATATAATTTAAATTATGCAGATATCATTTTAGTTTGCCAAACTTCATTTTCCCATTCATGTTGGTAAGGTATTAGATATACGTGATTATATTAGACCTGTGTCACACATGATATATGTGTTTGATGTTTTCCGGTATCGAAAGCCTTGCAGGATGGAATAAATGATGCACTTTCATTATCTTTGAATCAAATATTTCATTTTTAAAACTTAGTCAACTAATACAATAATGTAGCTTAACCGAGGTTTTTAAAACTCTTTTAAACTTGAATCAATACCGTAATTAAGTATTGTCCAAGGGAAGAATGTTAAGATATTTTTGACATTTCATATAAAGTTGGACAATATTTAATTTCATTTTTTGATTTTTCAATAACTTATCGGTTAATTTATATAATTTGATCTAGATAAAGATAATAAAGCGGCCCAATAAATGATATAAGTCAATAGGTCGAAGTTCAAGTAAAAAATAGATTTAGATCAGTGTGGACTGGACCCATATCGGGCCTATGATGGGAAACTCGATATGAATGTTATATATAAAGGTTAGGGTCTCCTACAGTTGCTCATATTATTTGTAAGCATGAGGATTCTCTTACATGTTAACAGAGCTTATGTTTTGATAAAACTGTAAAAAGGTTTAACTGCATCCCGATGAGTAGTTCCCATAAAGACAACGTTGAATTCACGCTTGTTTCGGCTTTGGAAAGCTTGTTTGAAGTTATAGAATCGAAATAAGGTATTTTTCACGTTTCTTCGTTTATTGCCCTTTCACATTCGATCCGGAATACGTAACTAAGGTCCCGTTATGTATTACGGCCACAATTCAATGGAGCATTTCTCGCACAAATGCATCTGGTAATTGCTTATGGAATGAACAAAAAATTGTTCGCCAAACTTTTTCATTCGATAGGGTTAAAAAAACACTCCTCTAAGCATTTGACAAAGATGGATTGAAAAATATAGTGAATCTTGCTCCACCAGACAGCTCAGCTATTGACATTTCCTCATTTTTTCCCTCCACCATTGATGAGAATGCTGTTCGCAACAAGAATATGGCATGGAGTTAACAAGCTTAAATAAATACAAAGTGGAGTACATATATAAATGAAAGACATAATACAAAATATAAAGCAAGCAAGATGAATGAAAAAATGTATTAGAAGTTAGCCTTCACAATATTTTGACAGAATGTTCAGCAACAGAGCCTCCTGACCAGCCTGTTAAATATACAAAAAGTAGGAAACAAGTACTTAGTAGAAAATGAAGAAACAATTGGCAAGGACACTGGAACAGCACAACTTAAGTGCAAAATCAGTAGATTGAAAGCCATTTTCAAATGTCAAAATAGACAGCTCTCTTCCGGAATTGGATTGTTGAGTATTCTCGTACTATCAGATAAAAGCAAAAGCAAGAATGCAATTTAGTAAGCTGATTTCGAATTTTGGAACCTGTATTTGTTGGCCCTACACATCAGAATATGGGCAGATTCAAATAATAGATTCAAATCATGAGAGACTTATTTTGCCAACACCACCAAATGATTAAAGCAACCTCAGAAAAGTAATCTCTAGATAGACAAATAAAACATACCTTTGATTCGGTAATGTCTCCATAGCTAGCATGTCCCTTTGCGACAGAAACCAAAGCAGGGCTTACACGTGCACTTTTGATGAACTATATCATGAACTACCCTCAGACAAACAATTTCACAACCGGAAGAAATCAAAGAGATCAAGAAACAGTGTCTGATGAGTCTACAGAATAGGTGAACAGGAAAATGGCGATGTGCATTAGTGTAGCACTGAAACATACAGAAGCATATCTTTCCAAGAACTTAACAGAGGTTCCAAAGGTCTGCCAGAAATTAAAAGATGCAGTAGTCGTACCTGGTTCAATTTCATTGCTGAGGAACACCTCACCCATCAGCTAGACCATTATATACCTGCATAACAGTATGAATGACAGCAACTTTCATCACTATAATTGACTTTATTCATAAAATTTTTAAAAATTAATTAAATCATACAAAAAATATGTCTTCGTTTTTATATATAGTTATTCAAAAATCTCATATTTTAAATGATAATTATTTTTATTTTAATAGATTTTATTAAATTGTTTAATGAAAAAATAACGTTTTGACTTTTGAGTGCTCCGCAAGCGTGAAAACAGCGAAATATTGACTTTTGGGCTACGGTCCTGCATAGGAACTTGTGTCAGGGACTTCAAAATAAAAATATAAATGATATTCAAAATAATTTATGAATATTCTTTTCTCACCAAAATTTCAGACGGAACTTAAATAGTTATTAGGGAGAATCAGTTCTCCTCTTCTCGTCTCTCCAATTTTTCGAAAGGTTTTTATCTTTTGATTGTTAAATGTTAGATATTATAAGTGAAATGATTCTTCTTATTCATTAAAAGTTTCCTTTCAAAGGATTGAAAAGATCAATACCCTTTTCCTTTAAATTGTACATAGGCTTGTGTCCTTACCCTTATACATAACCTGACCCCACAAACGGAGTAAGCGGAAGTCTCGACTAATTGACAACTAAAACTTTACAAGCTTTATTTTATTAAAAGCCGTTATGAAATACACGTGCTAAAGTTATTTATTACACACCAATCTTAATAAATAGCCCCCACCCCCAAGGGAACCTCTTCAAAGCAACAATCTCTTCTTTTTCTAATTGCCCTCCAAGTCTCCAAGTCTCCGAAGAACTTGAGCAATAGTTGGGCGTTCCCGTGTGTTATTGCGCACACATTCCAATCCCAGCAATGTTATTGCCCTGGCAACGTGCCTGCAGCATCCCCTTTGTATCAGTTTGTCATCGACTGCATGCTTTCTTTCTGAATTGTAGTTTGATCTTGCCGAATCCCTGATATGGTACGGCACGACACTTTCTGGCACTGTTACTTTCTCTTTTTTCATAATTAGCTGTAGTATAACTACTCCCAGGCTATAAATAACTACTCCCAGTGCGCTGATCGACTGGCCGCTCTAGCAGTCCACTCCAGCCCCGGATTGCACTTCCTACCAGAAGCTCCGAACCTGATTACTGATCTCATATCCCATGATCTACGCAGGACCTGTTATCGAAGACTGATGTAATTTTGTTTCCGTTTGTTGTACCAAAAAAAAAAAAAAAATGATCGTTACATTGTTCTTTTCATTTTTCCTTTTGTAAAGAAACATGATTGTTAACATTTTTACACTGCTATAGATGTTTTACCGTCTGTAAGAGCTGGATCTCTGTATCCTACAGTAAAGCGTTGTAGATGTTCTCCTTCTTGTGCCACTGTTCCGAAATCCGTTAGTTTTGGGGTAAAGTCCTGGCCGTTGGAATCAGGTAAATTTCAGGGATATTAATGCAATAGAAACCATTGATCACTCCCCTAATACACTTTTTGCCGTTTATATATGTTTAAATAGATCAACTTCGTAAGTAATATACTACAAAATGATGGAAGAGCTTTTGTGATAGGATGTTGACCTTATCCAACAAAATGTTCTCAGGTTTCAGATCTCGGTAAATGAGTGAATTGCGGTGCAGCTCCTCTATTGCCTCTGCGGTTCCCTTGATAATCCTTAGAGTTTTGCTCCAGTCAAGCTCTGTTCAACTCATTGTAATAGTCTCATGGTTACTTCCATGCAATTGTATATCCCATATTGAAAAAAGTTTTTTAGTTTGTGTAATTTTTCTTCAACCAAGGTTCTAAACCTAGTTTTTGTGTGTTTTTTCTTCCGGAGAGCCCAAGCAAAGAAAGAATCAATTGAAAGGGTGAAAGGGACCTTTTCCTTTACAATACATATATTTCTTACCCTTCTTAAACAAAACTTACGAACTTCAAGGAATCTTTCAAGACTTTTTGACTAGCCATCAATTCGTCTAAGCCACAAAAACATGTGACAATTATTTGGTGGGTGGGTTACCAAGTTGAAAGCTACTGTGAGTTCAGTCATTATCACCATCTAAAGACAGCGATTCCAATTAAGTAGACAAGCTCATGTTTAATGTAACTACCTTGTAATTTATTCTTCACATTCCCATTTTTCATGTAGGGGTAGACCAGGTAAAACCTATCAGGAGCTTCGCAATAGCCTGTGAGTCTGATGATATTTGGATGTTGAAGTCCCGGTAAGTACTTGATTTCAGCCTGAAAATGTGAAAGAACATCATCGTATATTACATAAATTGGTTGTCAAACATTCTAATGAACAGACAAAATTAGCAAAGCAGTAGATGTAAATTCTGATGAAACGAACATAAACTATGGTTTGCAAGCGGAATTAGAAAATAAGGTAACAAAAAGAAAATATTTTCTAATTCCTTACATGAAACTGAGTCATTGCCTGCTCGCCCTTGTTTCGTGACACCTTAACGGCCACTTTTTGGCCATTGACGCTTCCTCGATAAACGCATCCAAACCCTCCTTTGCCTATAAAGTTGCTGCTGTCAAACCGATTATTACAAGCCTTCATTATTTTTTCAAGCTCAAACTTTTTTGCCCGTCTTGATTCTGTCAATACTCATGGAATAATTATTATGATCAAAGATGACATTTAAGCTCCAAAGGAAAGGGAGGATTTATCTTGCACTTGAAATGAAGTTAATCTTACAAATTTATTCGGTTAATGGCTTGAAATAAATAAATGTCCTACCTAAAACTTGGTCACTTGCATAAACCGAATAATCAAATAAAAAGAGGTGGCAAGCAGCATATTATCACTAACAATCTAATTTAAGAGAGATGAATACAGCAGAGACATGGCTCGCGAACACTAGAAGTCATCTAACAAGATAATGACATAGGTTTGCTCTAATTTCTCTACGCTAAGACAAAGAAAGGGAACATAAATGAGGATTGTTGAAAAAAAAAAAATACTGAAATCAATTTATTTTTGGTAGTACTGTTTCAGATTGATGAGTAAATAATCTCTTTAGCTAAGTCGTTCGAGAGGTTGAGAAAGAAAACTAAAGAATGGCAAACTAAGATTATGTTTAAGGACCTCTATTAGCTAGGAACTAATGTATAATGAGCTTATATTATTTGTTTCCCCCAGAAGATTATAAATGAACTTTAAAGGTAAAAATGAACCATCTAATCAACAATACCTCTGTGAAATGGTGTATTTTGAGTATAAACTTATCAATCAAGAAATGAAAAAGAAAAAAGAAAAACGTTAGAAAGCTAAGAAATTATCTCATAATACAAAATATTTCTTACCATCCTCCCCATGCCTCCACACTGAAGGAACCATTTTCTTCGTGAAATTATGAAATTCTTGAAGTTGTATTTTTTGTGTGTGGAGCAAGAAGCATACATGTTGCACACTTATATAGACTATAGATAGCTTACAGTTGAAGTTTGGAAAGAGCCTGCCTCTGAGAATGCAAAGGAGATGCTTGATGTATATATCCTAGCAAATGAGACTGCAATTTCATGATAGGCACATAAAATACCTCAAGGTTTTATATTTTCACTAAGGTTTAAAATGTGTTTTTGTTTTCTCATTTATTTATTAATGTCCAAGGGGAATGAATGGAGGGAATTTTGATGTAAACTTCATTCAATTACCACACGATAAACCAATTCCATTTCAACTAATTTGTGTAAAAGAAAATGAAGGAAAAAAGGAAATGAGTAACAGTGTTTTTAAGGGTCCTCATTTTCTTTGAACTTGAGGGGAATCTATATGATTAGAATTCTGTCGACGCGTTCCCTTCCCTGGCGAAAACGAAGGCAAAAAGAAATTGAGAAAGCAAATATTCAGGGTTCCCCTCATTTGCTATGAACTTGAGGAGCAACTATATATCTATAATTAATCTTTTAAAATTTAGCTTTTTTTTTTGGGTCGGAAAAACCTGTAACCATTATCATTTAGATGTGTACTAAATAAACCTCCATATTGACACAATATTTTGCAAATCACGCCAACCTAGTACTTCACATTAGACAAGCCTTGTACAACAGGTTCGATCGAAAAAGTGTAGGTAGTTAGGAGATTCGAACATATGACTTCTTAGCCTCATGCCTTCCCACTATACCAATCGACCACCACCTAAAAGGCAGCTAATAATATATTTAGTCCTCTAGCAGTGCTAAACTTATCAATCTAATCCTTTCACTCAAAATTTTTTATTTGATCGGATCAATATAATAATAATTTATTTGGTATTATGAGTTTTATGATATTATATTAGTTTTAAGGTCTTACATAATTCAACATATTTAAAATTATATTTAAATTTAAAAATAAATATTAGTAAATCATATAAAGAACCTTAGGTGTTAAAAGTTAAAAACAGATAAAAGATATAGGCCCTTCGTAAATTCACAGACAATAGAGTGGCCACATGTATTTAGGACATGATCTGGTCCGGCTCTTTTTTTTTTTTTTTGGTTTCAAAACTCTCTCTTGCAATTGGGACAATTAAATTACCATATTGGTGGAATTCTGAATTACAGGTCTTCTCATTTGGTCAAAATGTGCTTGCTCTCACAGGAATCATCAACTACTCTTGCACTTCTTTTGAAAAGATGAGCATATTTATTTATATGAAACACCGAAAGCATTCGAAGTACTTTAGGCAAAACAAAGCTTAGGCAAGTAGAAAAAGATGTTCACATTGTCCATTTCATCTACTCGCTTTGACCAGACTGATATTCTTCTTTGGGGCCAAGTTTTCGGAGACTCGTTTGAGTAACAGAATCCGATTACAAAATCATATTCAATTCCTGGATGCCTATGCGTGAGTACTTTTTTACTTTCTTGCAAATAGCCTTAGGAATCACAAGTTGATGCAGTTTACATTTAATATTATTCTTTCTGTTTTTTGTTTGATCCATCTTCCGCTTCACAGCTAATCCTTTCAGAAAAGACATCACTCATTGTGGAATGGGGATTCGTTTTAAAACAAGTATTAAAGCTACCAGACGTAAAGCGTTAAGGACCCTACCCAACATGAAGACTTCAGTGCATCTGACTCGAGATTTCTCACGCCAGCATACCATGAGGTAATAGCCCGAATAATTTCGCACGTCATGCGTACCCCACTTTTCCATATATTATTACTATATACTTTTAACTGTTTATAAGCAGTAACTTAACCTGTATCGAATATCAAAAGAATAAGGAAATTGCTGGGTGGACGCTCACGTTCTATGTATAGACGAACCGTTTTGTAAACCTGATTTAAGGAGTCTCTCGTTGTTACAGACTTGGTTCCTGATTGGTTGGATGTTAATTAATGTAACAGAACAGAATAAAATAAAATAGAAAAGAACGGTTTATAATAAAATGAAATATAATATAGTGAAAAGTTATTTGTAAGAGCTGAAAAAGTTCATAATGTAACGTAATAAAACATTATTTGGAAGATGGATAAAATGAAATGTAATGTATAATAAATGACCATTATATCCCTAATATTAAAATGATTGTTACAAAATATTTAACGCTATGATTTTAAAACAGAAATCATGTATAATTAAAAAGTCACGCATAACCGTGACAAATAATTTTTTATATATTTTTTATTTTAAAATAATAAAATTTAATAAAAGTGTTATTATTTAATTATTAATTATATACAATTTATTATTAATTATATAAAATATTATTATAAATTATTTAATAAATTTTATTCTATTATATGTGATTTATATTTAAAATTTATATTTTTATTTTTATTCATATAGAAATATGTACAAATATTTAAAGAATAATTCTTTATATATTTTCTATTTTCATTAATAAAAATTTTATGAAAATTTTATTGTTAATTATATACAAATTTTATTAATAATATAAAAATATTATTATTAGGGTAACGAGAAATAATATAAAAATATTATTAATCATATACAAGAGGTTAGGGTTAGAAGAAATAATTGGTATTAAGAAAAATTATTGAGGGTATATTAAGTAGCATATATTTATTAGTTTACGTTCCATTATAAACCTCCCAAATCAAAAGTTTCATATTTTTACTGTTTATGATGGAATTAAACATAATATGAAAACCTCTGCTTCCATCTCATTCTATTATAAAACCCTCATCTAAATAATAAAAATATATTACGTTACATTCCGTTTCATTCCAAACTCTCCGACCACTAACACCCTTAACGATCATCTAGCTTGGTAAGAAAGGACATCACTCATTGTGGAATGGGGATTTGTTTTAAAACGAATATTAAAGCTACTGGACGTAATCACGTAAAGCGTTAAGGACCCTACCCAACGCGTAGACTTCAGTATATCTCACTATTGATTTCTCATGCCAGTATACCATGAGGTAATAGCCCGAATAATTTCACACGTCATGCGTACCCTACTTTTCGATATATTATTACTATATACTGTAATTGTTTATAAGCAATAACTTAAACTGTATTGAATATCAAAAGAATAAGGAAATTGCTTGGTGTTCGCACACGTTCTATGTATATCTAGATAAACCGTTTTGTAAGCCTGATTTAACGAGTCTCTCATTGTTACCGACTTAACGGTCATCTAGCTTGGCAAGCCTATTAAGAAATTAAGCTCATCTGCCGCACAAGCCGCCCAATGATGATTTTAAGTGTGGTGCACTTAGATTTAAATAATTTATTTTTTAAAAAAATTAAAATTAATATTTCTCCCATGCAATCGGCTTTTGTACCAGGCCGTCTCATCACTGACAATATCATGGTGGCTTTTGAAATTATTCATTACATGAGGAACAAAGGGAAGGGGAAAATTGGAGAAGCATCTCTTAAAATTGACATTAGTAAAGCTTATGACAGAGTCGACTAGAATTACTTACGGTTTATCTTGTTAAAGTTGGGTTTTGACAGAAAATAGGTGGAGCTTATTATGGTGTGCGTGACTACTATCTGTTACTCAGTGGCATTTAATGAAACTGAAGTTGGCCCTATCATACCTAAGCGTGGCCTGCGGCAAGGAGATCCGTTGTCTCCATATTTATTTATCCTATGCGCTGAAGGTTTATATGCACTGCTACGGAGGAATGAAGCACGAGGGGACATACATGGAGTCACCATTTTTCCAGGTAATCCTAGCGTCTCCCATCTCTTTTTTGCAGTCGACAGTATTCTTTTCTTTCGTGTAAATGCGAGGGAAGGGCAAAATATTAAGAGGATGCTCGTCATATATGAAGTAGCTTTGAGACAGGCGATCAATTATCATAAGCCTGGTATCATGTTCAGCTCTAACACCAAACATATTGATAGGAATGCTGTGGAGGCCATTCTAGGGGTAAGTAATCCTATTGACCATGGAAGATATTTAGGTCTCCCTTCACTAATTGGGAGACAGAAAAAACAAGTCTTTGCCTTCATTAAGGATCGTCTTAGCAAACATATTATGAGCTGGAAAAATAAGTTGTTGTCCAGAATGGGAAAAGAAGTTGTTATCAAGACAGTCGCCCAAGCTTTGCCTGCTTATTGCATGAGTGTCTTCCTTCTTCCCCGAGGAACCTGCAATGAAATTCAAAAAATGATGAATTCCTTCTGGTGGGGATCAGGCAAAATTAACAGAAAGGTCATACACTGGGTGAGCTGGGATCGTCTTTGCGCTCCAAAAAAATATGGGGGCATGGGCTTTCGGGATCTTCATTGTTTCAACCTCGCCATGCTCTGTAAACAAGCCTAGCGGTTTATTGCTTATCCCGACTCACTTCCAAGTAAAATTTTTAAAGCTAGATACTTTCCTTCTGGCAACTTTCTGGATGCAAAGGAACGAGCTAATTCAAGTTTCATTTGGAGGAGCATTTATGCGACTAAAGATCTACTGTGTCATGGTGTTCTGTAGCACTCCCTTATCGTTGAGTACGCACCGGGACGCTCGCAGGTCATTCCGGTACATATCCTATGATAAGGGTGAGCTACGTGCAATCATTACATTCATTCTACATAGCATCATATCAATTTTACCAATAAAGCATTAATAGAAAACCACAATGTTTTTAAAATCAATTTCTTCCTCATTTCATTCCATCAAAATCAAAAGTTTACACATCTATCATCCTTTACTGTCTGTACATCAATCCAATAACCTAGTACAAAATGCTATAGGAAAGAGGAAAAAGTAGCAAATCTATCTAAGTCATCTAAAAGTCCCAACTGACCGACCTTTGATCATGACCTCTCTTGCCAGTCGCAATCTACACGGCTGGAAAAGTCTCTCTGAAGCTAGCAGTCTACTCTCGGTCCTGAAAAATAACATTGCAATTTTTGGTGAGTTTTCCGAACTCAATGAGGTAACCATCATCGATGGTTTACTCAATTCATGCAACCCTTCAATTCATATCAAAAATTATATCACAATTTCACATTTAACAAGAATCACACTTTCATTTAAGCATAAGAAATTATGCTTTTCACTCAATTAAATACATTCAACATGATGCATATGAAATGCTTATGTGCCACTTTTTCAATTATTACGGTGTTGTGACCGAATGCCTGAACTTTCCCATATAGGGCTCTTAAGTATTGAGCCTGAGGCTCTAAATCACTATTGAGCTCGAGGCTCAAAATCACTCATTGAGCTTTAAGCTCTAATCGGTGGCTGCTCCGGTCACAACTGTCA
>JANZXR010000171.1:36497738-36513297 GCA_027575705.1 Erythroxylum echinodendron
TGTTGAGAGAATTCGACAGAATGCAGATGAAGGAAGATGAATCAGTCAAGACCTATTGTGAGAGACTGATTCAACTTTCAGATCAAGTCAGGCTCTTAGGAGTTGAGTTTAAAGATGAAAGATTATTTTAGAAGTTACTGGTGTCAGTGCCTGAGAAATATGAATCCACTATTGTCTCTCTTGAAAACTCCAAAGATGTTGGACAAATTAAGCTTGCGGAAGTTGTGAGCACCTTGTAGGCTCAAGAGAAAAGGCATTTGATGAGAAAGACTGAGGTTGCTGAAGGAGCGTATAGGGCCTTTGCCAAAGCTGAAGGTCAAGATAAGTCCAAGAAAAAGAAAAGAACTAAAGGAGGATCAAGGTCTCAGAGTACACAGATGCACCAGAAAAATACTAGCAAAAATGCAGGAGGAGACAAGGCAAATAAATACAATCCTTGTCCTCACTGTGGTAAGTCGAACTGTCTTGCTTTCAGGTGCTGGAAAAGACCAGATGTGGAATGTAGTAGATGTAATTAGAAGGGACACATGGAGGCAATATGCAAGGAGAAAGCCACTCAAGTTGCAACAAATGTGGAAGTCACTAAAGAAGAAGAAGAGCAGCGTTTCGTAGTAACATGCGATTGTGCTGAAGCATTTTCATCCGAGTGGCTGATTGACAGTGGATGTATGAGTCATATGTCTCCAGATTCAAGATTATTCAAGTCTATGGATCAAAATGTGAAGGCAAATGTGAAGCTTGGAAATGAAGACTGCATTTGAGTAGAAGGGAAGGGTGAAGTTGAGATTTCTACCAAGAAAGGTGTTAAGATTATTACTGACGTTCTTTTTGTGCCCAAGATTCAACATAATATCTTAAGCATGGCGCAATTGATCAAAAAAGGTATGTCTGTTCACTTTGAGTCAAAAGTTTGCAAAGTGTTTGACAAAGCTGGCCAGGAAATTCTAAGTACCCGTATGAAGAATAAGAGCTTCTCCATGAGACCAGAAGAAATACAATAAGAGGCACCTGTGAGTGATACCTTTGAGTCAGATCTATAGCATTGAAGACTTAGACATTATCACATGAAGGGATTGGAAGTAATGAAAAAAAAGAAGATGGTCGATGATCTACGAACACCTCTATACAGTCATTCAGAATGCAAGGTTTGCATGATGGGTAAGCAAACTAGAGCTCATTTCTTAAAGTCAAGTTGGAGGGCTGAAGAGAAGCTTCGGTTACTATATATAGTTATGTGTGGGCCTATGTCGGTAACATCCTTGAATGGGAGCAGATAATTCTTGTTGATTATAGATGACTACTGGAGGTTCACGTGGATATTTTGTCTTAAGAGCAAAGGAGATGTATCAAAGGTGTTTCGGGAGTATAAAGTATTGATTGAAAATCAGATTAGGCTGAGCATTAAATTTGTAAGAATAGACAATGGCTTATAGTTTACTTCTAACGAGTTTCAGTTGATCTGTAAAACCACAGGTATTAAGCATCAGCTTACCATGCCATACACTCCACAGCAAAATGGGGTGGTGGAGAGAAGAAACAAAACCGTGATGGAGATGGCGAGATGCATGCTTGAGGAGAAGAAGCTTCCGAAGGAATTTTAGGCAGAAGTTGTGTCGAATGCCTGCTTCCTACTAAACAGACTACATACTCGAGCTCTCGAGGACAAGACACTGCATGAGATGTGGCATGGATTCAAGCTAAAATTGAAGAACTTTAAGGTCTTTGGATTTCTCTGTTATGCCATTATACCTCAAGCCAGAAGGAATAAGCTTGATAGCAAAACAGAATATGCAATCTTTGTGGGGTATTCTGAAGTGAGTAAAGGTTACAGATTGTTTTATGCAAATCAGAAGAAATTGAAGGTATGTAGAGATGTGCATTTCTTTGAGGATGAGCACTAGAATTGGTTTGAAGAAAAGGAGAAAATGGGGAAGTAAGGCAGACATCCACACTGCCTTCAGACATCCCATTGGTGATAATCAATACAAAAAATCACGATGATCAGGATGAGTTAAAACCAAGAGAGGAAGAAGATCCTGATATTCAGAAAGAGTAGAATGGATGGAATTCTAAGGAGGAGCAAACTACAGAAATTCCAGATGATGATTATGATCATGTTCCAGTAAGAGGGACAAGGAGCCTAGCAGAAATATATGAAAGGAATAATGAAGCAATGTTGGAGCCAACAAAGACTCAGGAAGCACTTCAGAATCTGAAATGGCTTGAAGCTATAAAGGAAGAAATCTCCATGATAAACAAAAATGGAACCTGGACATTAGTAGACAAACCACCAGATAAGAGGGCCATTGGACTGAAGTGGATATTCAAAACCAAATTAAATCCTAATGGTTTAGTTAACAAACTAAAGGCACGGTTAGTAGTGAAGGGGTACGCACAAGTGGAAGGTGTGGACTTTGGAGAGATCTTTGCACCAGTAGATAGGATTGAAACCATTAGACTTCTTCTGGCACTTGCAGTAAAGAAGGGTTGGAGGATACATCAGATGGACGTAAAATCTGCATTCTTAAATGGAGTATTATAAGAAGAAATTTATGTACAACAACCAGAAGGTTTTGTGATAAAGGGAAAAGAGGAGAGTGTTTACAGACTAAACAAAGTACTCTATGGTTTGAAGCAAACCCCTAAATGCTGGTATTCACATATCGACTCATTTCTGCTGAATATCAACTTTAAAAGAAGCTGTAGTGAGCCAACACTCTACGTAAGGCTACAACAAGAGAACATAACAATAGTCTCAATATATGTGGATGATCTATTATTAACTGGAAGTTCGGAAGAACAAGTTGAGTTTCTGAAACACCAGTTCGGTAGCACCTTTGAAATGACTGATTTGGGAGTGATGAAATATCTTTTAGGAATGGATATAAATTAGAGTGAAGGAAGCATAACAGTAAGTCAGAGGAAGTACATTTGTGGTGTACTAAAGATATTCAAGTTAGATCAATGTAAGCATGTTTCAACTCCAATTTGTCCGAAAGAAAAGATAGTAAATAAAGAGGAAGGAGATGAGGTAGATAGTCAGAGTTATAGAAGTACGGTGGGCTGCTTGATGTACATAGCTTCTACTAGACTAAAAATACTGTATTCTGTAAGTGTGTTCTCTAGGAATTTAAGTAATCCTGGAAGACAACATATAGTTGCAGTAAAGAGGGTGTTAAGATATCTCAAAGGGAAAACTGAATATGGTCTCTTATATGAGAAAACAGGGTTGTGTGAGCTTAAATGTTATGTGGACAGTGGCTGGGGTGGAGCAACAAAAGACATGAAGAGTATGTCCGGGTATTGTCTTACATTAGGACCAGCTTGTTTCTCTTGGAGGTCGAAGAAGCAAGAGTTAGTGGCTTTCTCAACTGCAGAAGCTGAATTGGTGGCAGCTACAGTAGTGGCAAAGCAGGTCGTATAAGTCAGGAAGTTATTTGAAGACTTACAAATTCATCTAACATCTGCTACTGCTGTACATGTTGATAATCAGGCCGAAATCTCTATCTCGATGAATTCAGTATTCCATGGAAAGACATAGCATTTTAAGCTCAGATATTATTATCTGAGAGATGTACAACAAGAGGGAGAGTTGAAGCTTGAATATGTTCATTCAGAAAACTAGATTGCTAGTATCTTTAATAAAGGTTTTCATATGTCTCGGTTTGAACAATTGGTGGGAGTTCAGAAGCTGAATTTCTGATACAAGGAGGAGTATGTAGGATGTGTGTCTCAGAAATCTAGACAAGAACACAGCTTCTTAGGCATTCATGCAAGGCCACGCAATCAGTAGGTAAGAAATTAAGAATAGTTAGTTGAGTTAGTTAGATGATAGTTAGTAGAATTGAAATGTTATAAATGTACAAAAGTTGCAGAAGTTGTGGACATTCAATTAATAGAAGGAAATCTCAGTAAATTGTTGAGTCTTTGAAATACTCTGTTTGCCTCTGTTTTTGCTCCATTTTCTCTCTCTAGTCTTCTTTCTTCAAAAGTTCCATATTACAGACTTCAAGTTCTTCGTATGATAGATAAAAACAACAAGAGGAAAAATCCATTTAGGATATAATGTTGGAATGCACAAAAGAAAATCTTGTCATTTAAATTGAGTTCAAGTTCTTAAAAGTCTTTTTTCGCATGATTTTATACTTACTGTTAGATTTCCAAGGAGATGATATATTAAAGAGCTCTATTTATAATACTAGACATATTTCATTATCTTCTGCATGAAACAATATACACACACTTCTTGGAACAGTTAAATGTATTTTTCAGAATAATGATGATCACCATATCAAAGAAGGTAAGTTATGGTTGGAGGACTGTGTTGCATTAACAAGGAAAAGAGTGAAGTAACTTTAGAAGATTCTAGATGAAGCTGCTTCTGGTATAGAGGTTGAATTAAAGATAGTTATGTTCCTAAGGAAAAGACTATAGTAACTATAGAAAATGAAATTAGTCAATTTTAGTAATGCTAATTAAAGAGCGATTAATGAGTATCATTTTCTTATATCTTTTGACAATTGTTTTAGATTTTTCCTCGAGAGAATGGTTACGTAGATTTACATCAATTTCCACATTTGGTCAGTGCCAATTCAATCATTATAATGGAGAGATTTAACCTATGTGTGGAAGTGTTAACAAATACATCTATATGTTGCTATATGATTTTGCATGACAACATTTGTTTTGGATGATTTAACATTTGCTGAATTTTTAACATTGTCTTCCTATCACATTAGATGTCATTTATGTCCTAAATAAATCAAAAGGTATTGTTAATGGGTATTTTTGCGACCAAACTTTTATCGCATCTCTCAGCTCTTTAGATGTATGCAAGGGACCTGCTAGACCAATTTTGAATTGCACTACAAAACTTAGTCTTTAGTTTAAGCTTATCATAGATTTCGAATATCATATTGGCTTTGCATGAGTATCTATGTTGCTACAAAATTATTTGAATTAGAGAAGCAATTATCCTATGAGCAATCATCGAAAAAGTGTAAAATCTTAAAAATTTGTCCTTCAGTGAATTGTATCTTTGCTCTCAAAACAAGTGCATTTCTGGGGATGAAAATGACACCGAGAAGACCTAAGTTCAAGGTTGCCTGGTTTACTATTTTTATTTTTAGCTATTAAAGGGGTTGAGAAAGATTTTGACTCTTGAATTATGCATGTCCTGTAAAGAAAATGTTGGCCCATAATAACTAGCCAGTTGTGTTAGTTTTAGGAATCAGATTACAAGGAAGTCCGTCACATCACATGAACCTAGTAGGCACAAACACACTCTTTTCTCTCTCCTTCAAACCTGAAGTCAAAACTCAAGCAGAAAAATCAGTCCAATCATAATTCCTTATACTACCCATTTCACTAAATGTCCTCCTACACTTTATTTTTGCAACATTGGTCAGAAAAATATAAAGACATATGTTTTGACAATGAAAAAAGAGTTAAATAAATCTTAACATTTTTACAAAAATTTAATTTAAACTTCAAAGTTTTGACACGTTCAAAAAAATCTTTACATTTCACAAACATTTAATTTCAATCTCATTTTAATTTCTTCGTTAATACAACATCATAAAATATATATTGACATTTTTCATTGAATTTTTATCATATGTTTATTTTTCATGATAAGCGAGATCAAAAAAATTTAAGCAGATAATGTCTTTCTTCCTTTCCTCCTTTCTCCTTCTTCTCTCATCCTTCTCTCTCTCTCTCTCTCTCTCTCTCATTCAATTTTACTTGCTATATCTTCATCTTTTATCTCCAATATTACTCATGTATTGATGAGATAACAAAGTTTAAGTCTTCTGAAGAAGAAAAAGCACTCTTTTCCTTAACTTCTTGTTCTATTATGGTATTCTTTTTCCTAATTGTATAGTTTCAAGTTCTCCATTTTCATCTCTACTTTCAAAGTTTTCGTTTTCCTCTTCTACTTTCCATCAGAGCTTTAAAGGCTTTACCAACTTTAGAAGTCCTCTAGTATCTGATCACTCTCTTATATTCATCAAGGATGTCAAAAACTCCAAAAAAATAAAGTCCCCATTTAGATTCTTTAATTCTCTTTTTGGAGCTCCATGGTTTACAGAGTCCATTTCAAAAGGTTTGACAATTGCTCAAATAGGTTATAGGGCTTATAGTTGTATTCAGGATTTGAAAGCTATCAAACAAAATTGAAGAAACAAATAAAAGGAAGTATTAACCCACTGTATATAGCTAAAGACATTTATTTAGAATCACTCATTTCAAACAAGCCTTCAATCGTGGAGATCCTTATGTCAAACGATAAGTTTGAAAGTAGAATGAGAATTACATTGTGTCCCTAAGAAATAAAAACTCTTAATTTAGGCAATAGTTAAGAATGCGTAGGCAGAAGGATGGTGAGAGGAATGCCACATCTTATTACAACTTAATTCAATTTAGAAGAAAAAAGGGATCATTTCACTCTAAAAGAATGAAGGTAACATAGTTCAATCACAAGAGGACCAACAGACTCTGGCCTATAATCACATTAAAACTCTCTTGAGGAATCCTAACAACATCACTCTTTTCCCTTAAGAGATCATCAGGTACCTATTTGATTCAATACCTAATCAGACTCCTAAGAACATCACTCCACTCCTTTAAGAGATCATCAGCTACTTGTTTGATTCAATACCTAATCAGACTCACTATGAGTTTGCTAAGGAAATTAATAAAGAGGAAATCAAACACGCTCTCTTCCCATTCCATCCTGATAAATGTCATAATCCTGATGTTTTTTAGTCGAGATTTTTCTAAAACATCTAAAGCGTGATAGGTGACCTAATATCTAATGTATTTTATTAATTCTTTCAAAATTGAGGAATGATTATAAAAATAAACAAGACTTATGTCTGTTTGATTCCCAAGTTCCCTTCTACAAAGACTCTCAATGATTTTAGACCTATTTTTTACTATAATTTGGTCTACAAAGTCATTTCTAAAGTGACTGCTAATAAAATGAGAGATCAACTAAAGTAGGTGATCTATTGCACCTAAAGTGCTTTTATACATGTAAGATCCATTGTAGATCACATAATATTAACACAAGAGTTTTTTTAAAGGCTATAGAAGTCAAAAAACTATCAGAAGTGGAGCAATTAAGATTGGTTTTTTCAATAATTCCTAACTCATTAATCAAGATCAACATATTTTTACTAAGATAACCTTGAATAAAACTAAAGTTGTTTTATTTTTGTTTATAAAAAAAATCTAGCTTTCCAAAGATTTTCAATGTGAATGGATTTAGAAGTTAGAACTGCTAACAAGAATATGCCTTAGATAATTCTTGGAGATTTCAATAACACACTTTATACTTCAAAATTAGAAGGATTATTAAACATAAGGAGACTATATGATGAATTTATATCTTGCATTAGTAATATAGGAGTTACATATCCAAGATTTAGATGTAACTTATACATTTAGAACACCAAACAATAAAGTAAATGGTTCATGAGAAAGAAGTTGGAAAGGGTCTTAGTTAATCGTCATTGGCTAATAAAATTTTAAGGAAGTAAAGATATTTTCAATAATTGCCTAACTTAAGATCATTCTTTAATAAAAATCCATAATATGGTAAAAGCTCCCATTAAAATTACCATTTTCAAGCTCATAAACTATCTGACAAAGCTAGGTGGGTTTCATGAGGCAATTTCAATATGCATGGCAGAAGAAGTACAAGGCTTTGGACAATGAAAATGTGCTAAAAAATTACAATTGATAAAAAGGGAACTCAAGTTCATGCAATATAGAAATACATGTAGTAATAACCTCAATATCAAAGCTACTAGGAGCATTTTGCTACAAGCTAAACTGGATTATATTAAGATCTAGGGAATAAAGTCAATATGGATCAAGAAAAACTATTATATTTACTATGTTAAAGCTTTTGATTCTTATTATTTATACTAGATACGAATACAATGGATATTAGATGGGGATAGGAATTTTTCTTTCTTTTTCAATGCATTCTAGTTAGAAGGAATACGAACAAGTTCATAACTCTTGTTAAGGATAATGGGGAGAAACTTTAGGAGCAAATGGAGTTAAAGAAGGAGGTTCAAAAAATATATCTAAAATCCTTAGGAGCATATTTTAATTGTTTCTCATCTTTGTAGGTACTAATCTCCTTCATTTTAAAAATGATTTTCAAAGAACAAGATTGAGCTATAATTAAACCATATACTCTACAGATTATTAAGGAAGCTCTTAAGAGTCTTAATTTGAAGAAAGCCCTTGGCCATAATGGGTTAAATGCTTTCTTCTTTAAATAATCATGGAGTATAATGAAGATTTAGGTGAACAAGGCTATTATAGAGTTCTTTAGCTCAAAAAGGATGCTAAAGAAATTAAATAAAACTCATATCAACTTAATTCTATAAGTACCCAATCCTAATTCCCTAAAGGATTGGAGGTTCATCTCTTGTTACATTACATTTTGTGAGATCATATCCGAAATACTAGCCCCAAAATTAAAAAGCAGTATTGGTTTCCTTCATTAGCAACTCTCAAGGGGCTTATATCAGAGGTTAAGGCATAGGGGATAATATCCTCCTAGGTTATGTGTTATTCAAGAGATACAAAAAGGAACATCAATATCAAAATTTTTGCTATGAAAATAGACTTACATAAGGCATTTGATTCTATTAATTGAAAATTCACTGTCCACATTATGGAACCTTTTGTATTTCCATAATAATTTATCACTTAGTTTGAACAACATATCACAACTGCCTCTTTTAGGGTGCTAGTGAATGGAGAAGAGAATGAGGCAATAAGACTCGTTATTACCATATCTTTTCTCCATATGTATGGAAGTGGTTATTAGACATGTTGATCACAACACCAAATTAGATTGCAGCTTCAAGTTTGATAAAAAAAATATAGCAAGCTAAGAATTTTCAATCTTTCATTTTCAAAAGATTTGCTAATGTTTTTTAGGGATGATGTAAACTCCATTAATAAATTAAAGAACTTATTACACATATTCAATAAGCTCTCAGACCTTCTCACCAAAAAGAATAAAAGATACATGCTATTATCTACAAGATTTAGTTAACTAGCATTATGGCTTTCTACAATATCTACGTTGAAGAATAAGAATCTACCATTCACATATATATTTATTTTAATAACAACCAAAAGACCATATTTTAAGGATTGCTAGACTCTATTTGAAGTATTTCAAAAGAGAATTAGTAACTAGTGCAGTAGAAGTTCGTCATCATATATAGGGAGGCTTGATCTCATTAATTCCATTATTAATAACCAACATTTTTACTCGTCTTCTTACATGGTTTTACTAATAAACCTTCACAAAAGCCTTAGAAAGAATGATGAGAAACTTCTTATGGATAGGGATGCTCATAAGAAACCCTATACTTGAAGCTTTAGATGAAAAACTTTCTTTACTACAAATATATAGATCTTATCTTATAGCATAAAAAATGTTATGATCGTGTCGTTTGAGCTTTAAAATTTATAAGCCCTCAAATACTGCAAGCACACGGGTTGCGATTGTAGTATAAAAGGTATCATTCTTGATCACAAGGTTATGTATGCTAAGTTTTAATATTCATAACTTCGATATTTTCACAAGTGTACGGGTCGTTCGCATAATGCCTAAGGTATCGATCCTACGAGAAGGGTTTATCTAATCCTAAAATCTAAGGCTTAACTAATTTTTGAAATAAATCAAAATGAATAATTAATGTAGAAATTAACCAATCAAACAATCAATATCAAGAATTGAACTCATAAAATATAAATAAAATAGAAATTTTGCACAACCCAATCTAGAACCAACCTAGAAACTACCAATTGAGAGAAAGGAGGCTTTAATATGAAATTAATGAAAATATAATCAATTATGCAATTATCGAATTTCTGGGTCTAGACGGTCCTAAAGTGAATTACTCTCTTTTGAGTTATAATCTTTAACCCTAATTTATAATCCCTAATTTAAATTGTGAAATTGTAATCTCTCGATTTTCAATTTACGCAAAACCTAAATTAGTTCTGAATTTGTCTAATAACCTACTAGAAACCTATGCTCGATCTCTAGTTACACGATTTCTTGGTTTGATTCAATTCTTTTTTATCACATTACCTAACGCTTGTTAGCCTAATTTGATGATATTCACTCAGTTCACCCTCTCAGTTTATTACCGAATTATTAAGCACATATATTGAA
Organism: Erythroxylum echinodendron; assembly: GCA_027575705.1. NCBI lineage: Eukaryota > Viridiplantae > Streptophyta > Magnoliopsida > Malpighiales > Erythroxylaceae > Erythroxylum > Erythroxylum echinodendron. Next base: position 36,507,958 of record JANZXR010000171.1, read on the forward strand.
TCATAAATAACTCAATGGAAACATGATAAATGAAACTTCATTAATCTCAAAGATCAAAATCCCAAAGGCGAGTTTAGACAAAAATCGACATTCAACAATAATTATTCTCAAGATTATCCCAATTCTATACATCGATAAAATTGAAATAAAAACAAAAATTACTATTGGAATCGACTCATAGAGGCAACAACTACGGAAAACCACCTGTTTTAGGAAGTACTTCGCGTCAAGCTTCTTCTTCGTGTCTCTTCCTTCGTCTCCTTCCTCAAATCTCTCCATATGCTCTCTAGGGTTTCAGAATTGACTGATGCATAAAGACTTCAAGGGATGTTCCCTCTGTTCCTTAATGTTATATTTATGCCTTGGAAGCCTTAGAGTTGATTCGGGCTCAAAACAGTCTGAAAAGTCCTGCAAAACTTGACGTTTTCATCTATTTTCGTGTCTACCCGACGCAGGCACTGATCTTTGCAACCAACACCTAATCTCTCTATCACGATCGTGGCCCAAAGTGCACAATTATGACCTTGTTTCTAGCTCCCTATCATAATCGTGCCCTAAAGTGCACGATCGTGGCCTGGGTCCTGTTGGCTCTCCTCTTTTAGTTATTATAGTGGCCTATTATGCCACGATTATAGGCCATAGTTTTGTCCCAAAACTCTTTAAAACTTCTCCATTCTTTACCGTTTACCCTGAAACACTAACAAACACATCAAGGTACCTCAAAAATATAATATTTAAGCACAAAGATTCATACTAACCTATAAAAACAATTAAACACATAAACTAACACAATTGAACCTAAATACACACTAAACACTTAAATTAACACTAAATACGTAACAAATGGACCCTAAAATATAATGAAAATCACAATTATCAATATCCTTACACTTAAATGTTTGTTTGTCCTCAAGCAAACAAAACAACAAACACATAAAACACAATGTAATAATGAGGCAATGACTTTAACTTCATAAGATAAACTTATTATTAAACACGGTCATACAAGCTATATCTAATCATTAATAAGCAAAATCTATGTCTAGGGGCTTTGAACTAAATATACAAAGTAATCGAGATCTAGTGTTAATTTATTTACCCTTTTCAATTTCACACACACATTAATAATGCTTTGGTCCTTCAGACTTTGTAACTATTCTTAAGTATATTTTCATGAAAAGTCAAGCTTATTACAAGTTTGGTAGGTTTATTAAGGAAACAAATTTTTTTATTCTTAAACATAGACTTAGTATTTTTATACAAAGGCAAACATTGGTAATGAATGTCGATCCTATTACTTAACTAAGTCATGTTTTTATTAAACAACTTGGTTGAAATATTATTATAGCTTTTTGACGCGAAGGCACACATTTGTGATGTATGTCGATCTAGTTAGTCACCTATATCACGTTTTGAACTGGCTACTGGCTCTATTCATAACCCGAGCAGAATAGTGATTTATTTAACAAAAAGTACTTTTATTTTTTTAATAGCCTACCTTGTTGTTTAAGCTACTCATTTTCATTAAAAAAATACTAGTTAAGCTACTTGAGTTGAAAGGCCTCAAATTATGAATGAATGTGACAACTTATAGGGTGTTAAATTTACACTAAATCTTAATTAAGCTATATATCCAAAGACTCCTATTTCACTAATTTTGTGGGCTAATGATTATTTACAATCTGATAGACTATGTTCAAAATTAAATAAATTTCATTCCATCTAAGCCATTGACACATTTAAATAGTTCATAAAATGCAACCTAACACTATCATACAGTATCCAAAATCACAATCAAAAGCAAAACACATAATCCCTCCCCACACTTAAACAACATGTTGTCCCCAATGTGAGAAGAGAGCAACCAAGCGCATAAAAGAAAAACAGAAATTAAAGTACACAGAAAATAAAAAAAAACATAAACATAAAAATTGGAACTAAAGGCTAATTTTAAAAAGAAAACTGAATAGAAAATTTGGGTTAGGCATAAATCCTATGAAAATAGAGGTGGTGATCGTATTAGAGGTGAAAATTAAATGCCTTAAATGCCCTTATCTGTGGATCCGACGAATATCCCATTTCAGGCATCTTTGTGTCCAGGCCATCTCCTTCATCATTAAGGTGTTTTCTGCAAGTATCTTGTTAGTTTCGGAGATCGCATCCAGAACTTTCTCTTACTCTTCTTCCTCTTCCTCGGATCCTTCACTAAACTCTTCTACTTACCGAGGTGGCGCTGAGCTCAAACTCGCCTGACTGCCCTTATTCTGGCATGTGTCTTTTCACTAATTTCCCTAAGTTCCATATTGTGAGAATGAAGGATCTCAGCTCACCATAAGTGGTGATGGTTTAGGAATTCCGAGAGAAGAACAGTTAATCCCCTCCATTCCACACCATAATATTCTGCAATAGCAGACATTATATACCCCATTCCTAGATTGTTGGTCCTCTTGCGCAGAGTCGTATTAATGGCTTTCAACACATGTATGGATGTGCAAACTGGAATACTGTGATCCATGCATCATAACATAAAAAGTTACTTTGTGGAACACTTGCTGGTTTTGATTTTGTCAAAAAACTAGCTGACACATAAATTTGTGCAACAACAAGTGTTTATGGAACCTTACGATGTTGTTATGAGCATTCTTGACATGAAATTGCTCAATTCTAGTAAGCTCATTCTAGTATTGGGAAGGGCGAAAATCTTCATTATATTCGATGATCGAGGATTTAGGGAATCCACACATCTCGCACATGATTTGTACATTTGATTCGTAGGCTCGTCCTCCCAACCTAAACTATAATTCTTTGGGATTCTTAGGGTCATAATTCAAGGGGTGAAAAATTCCAGTGTGAGCTCCTAATAGACAGGAAATTGGAATGGTATGAAATGGGCCCACTGGATCAGCTAGGTTTTTTACTCACTTACACAACTCTAGTCTATCAAGTGTGTCAAAATCAAAGTACTTAGGAATTACAATTTGTCTAGCACTAGGGGATTGTAAATGAGTATCTTCCTCCTTTGTGTAGATCGAGAAAGGTGCACCAAAGTCTGTAGCACAGTTTCTTTATCCACATCCCACAATTTGTTGTCATCCATATGGCTCTCGTCGGGCTGATTGTTTAATGCACGGTATAATTGGGTAGAATTTGGAGGAAAATTGGAAGGTTGAAATTTTTTGGGAGATTTGAGAGCTTTTATGGCTTTGTAAGTCTAGAGAGATAAAGTTAAAATGAAAGTGAATGTAAAAGTGAAGTTAGAACTAAATATATAGGTAGTTAGAAGGGTAAAATGGTAAAAAATTTTAAAGAAATTGTGCCCTTCTCATTACTCTTAGCCTGCGACTTCCCTATACTTCTTTTTTTTCTATTTTGTTCTTTCTCCAATCTTTTCAATTTCACTTCTTGATTCTTTTGTAGCCCATTTTTACATCTCTTTACTTGCTTGCTCAGTTCATCCACTTTATTCCAAAATCCTATTCCTTCTTTATTTTATTCAAAACGAAAATAATCCTAACTACAAAATTCAAACGTTCAAACTAAAACAATCAAAGAAATTCTTTTCCATGGGTTGCCTCCCATGCAGTGCTTCTTTTAATGTCAGTAGCTCGGTGCTCTTTTAGGCTCAGCTGGGATCAATTATGAGCGGCTTGCTTCCTCCCTTTTCATTTAATATTAGTTTTATAACCTATAAGTAAGCTATAAATTGCAAAATGAATAGAAAGACAATATTTATAAGGTTAAGAAAACCAAATGAATTTCCTTCTCATTAACAAACTGTCAATAAATTAGGGAATAATGAAACTCCCTGAATCATCCATTGAATCCAACAGTTTGTCCTGCATGAAGGTGAATTGCTCTCCCCTTTCCTTAAACACCTTCATTTCCTCTGCTTTTTCTGCTTCCCAAATAGAGACTTCCATACTGTCTTCAAACTCGATGTCTGTTGTCATCTTTTCTTCATCCTCTTATTCTTCAAAAGATTCGAGCACATGAATTATCCTAAATGAGATACTAACTTTCGAATTCTTAATTACATCATTCATGTTGAATGTCATTTGATCATCTTCAATCCAAAAGATAGAGTTCTTTTACTGAATAGCTCCCAAAGATTTTTCGATGTTCACACATGGAATATTAAGAACTAGTGAATAAAAGGGAGCGTTGGCATTATTTTCTTTATCCTCTTCTTGGATTTCTTGGTCTTTTCTAAGGTCGGGTTTAGCATGATTTCTCACTGATTCTTTTAGCTCTACCCCATTCCTAATTTTGATAGCCTGACATGGCTCTGTTTAATTTACATTCATGTTGTGTAGAAAGCTTTCCACACTTTGCTTACAAAATTTCATAGAGAGCTGGCCTAGTCAAACTTCTAAATTATGAATAGAAGAGGCATGATCTTCTGCTACTTGCTCAAACTTCTCTTCTAATCTCTTATAGTTCTCTTCCATATCCATGAGCGTATCCATGATTTTGTCCAACTTGGAATCTCATGAATTGGATTCATTATGTTGAAATTCAAATAGATCTTAACATCCCATATGAGTACTTGCATTGTTGGACTAATAGAAATCTTAGTGGTTCTGCCACCCTAAAGTGTATGGATTCGTATAAAGATGATGATTTTCCTAACCAAATTGGGGCTTATTGAAATCTGCAAGAGTCCCTTGCTCCCCATAATGTACATCCCCTATAATCGTTCTTTTTATCTCTTCTTAGCATTCAACTCTTCAGATGTCTCATTCTCACTCTAAGATGCCTTAATGTGTCTTTACTTTAACCCCAAAAAAATTTTTTTTCCTAATTTAAAAAAGGAAAGATATTGGAAAAACCTTAGACTAAAGAACTAAACTACTCACCTCCCTGACAACGGCTCTAAAAACTTGATTATAAGGTTACGTATGCTAAGTTTTAATATTTATAACCTCGATATTTTCACAAGCGCACAAATCGTTCGCGTAATATTCAAGGTATCGATCCCATGAGGAGGGTTGATCTAATCTGAAAAGCTAAGGCTTGACTAAATTTTGTAATAAATCAAAATCAATAATTAATGTAGAAATTAACCAATCAAACAATCCAATCAATATCAAGAATTAAACTCATAAAACATAAACAAAATAGCAATTTTGCATAACCCAATTCAGAATCAACCTAGAAACTACTAATTGCAAGAAAGGGGGTTTTAATTCGAAATTAATGAAAATCTAATCAATTATGCAATTATCAAATTACTGAGTCTAGACGGTCTTAGGATGGATCACATTCTCTCGAGTTATAATCTTTAACCCTAATTTATAATCCCTAATTTAAATTATGGAATTGTAATCTCTCGATTTCCAA